>LQNK01002355.1:9928-40725 GCA_001586405.1 Phoebis sennae | reverse complement strand
AATAACTGAGATCCACGAGCCACGATAACTCTAAACATATTTTTTACCACCATACACGTGATACGTCGTTTAGAAGACAAGAATATTCCAATATTTAATGGAATTTTTCTTTTTTTTTTTTGAAAATTTCAAATGTCTGGTCGTTAAAAAGCCTGAATGAAATAGCTGCGTAGCAATAAGACTGCATCTTGTACGGTTCATGTGTATAGGTGTGTCATTGTATATAGGGTTCACATCATGTGTTTTTATATGTCATACCCGTTTCATATATTTAATACAATATAGAACTACAATTAATTTATCAACTTCTCTAATTTTTATTTTTAGGAATCCGACCAATATTGACTGATAGTCATTCAATGTTGGTATGAATAAATATTCTTTAAAAACAAAAAGTGACTTTACATTTCAACAACAATGAATTCCCAACTTAATTCCGGCTAGCGGACAGTAATCATTAAATCAAATTGATTTGAATTTTCGTTAAAGACGTGGGGAGAAAAAAAACCATGAAACTCACGTGAGTTATAAATGAGAAGATCTAAATATGATTTTTACTTGCTTTTCAAATATAATGTGGTATGAGCATATTGTCATTGAAACTAGTTTTCATCGGATATTCTTCAATGTTATGTAAACAATTTTCGCACGTATGTCACACCACATTGGGTAAGTTATCGTGTGCAACGTTTTATCGTTGAGATAAAGTCAACATATTGTGCAATGTAGTGACTATTAAAATATATTACATCTACAATTTTTGTTGCTATCTGTACGGTTATGGATGTTTATTGCATCACTTCCTTATAGTGATTGTATGATTCAGACATTTGTATAGCTTAAGATTGTACTTAAATCTTGGATGACAAGAAAAATCCTTGTTAATCTTATACAGAAAATATTCTTGCAATTCCTCAATAGACTATTGATTATATCTCATTCTTGTTAAGGTTGTATTGACCCTATTGGCTGTTAAAATTGTGTAGAAATGACAGAATAATTGAACTTCCCAAAATTAATTGACGTATAATCTCTGGCTTAAAAAACTGTTAACACACAAAAAGATGATAACCTATTTGTTCTTAAAAAAACTATCTATGAAACGGATATGAAACACATCCGTTCGATGACGTGAAACATTCCGTCTTCACTTCTATTTTTATTCTTTGCAAAAACTCATGCCCACGTGAAAAAAAAAAACAAAATTTATAGTAATAAAGATGAGTAGGTACAAGTCTATAGTCAATGCTTGCTCGATGAAGTAACTTGTATGCTTCATCTATTGCTCATAATATTACTGACTCACTGTTTTAATGAAGTCCAATTGATAATTTCGTTCTGCTTGTAGGTTTAATTATTTTGGAGAGCATGTGTTTTGCCATATAATGGAATATTTCAAAGGGATCGTGATTATACCCAAAAAAAGGTACCGCAATAATGTTCGTGGATAATGTCCAGAAGTACAATATTTATTGATTGTGGGACAGAAGCTTTTATTTGATCACAATATTAATTATCGAATAGTAAAATAGTCTTCTCTAGCATTGTACGCAGCGAAGTCCTTCTCCGGAGGAGCTATCCATACGATGCGGATCAGTGGACGCACTTATACCACTCACACACACAAACAAACATGCACAAACACACACACACACACGCACACACACACTACTCGATTACGATTCGTCAAATGCGTTGCGTCCGATGCATACGATTTCGACCTAGCTTTAGTCCTCTTTTGAGGCTTTTAGGAATGTATTTTTTGCTTACACGGTTGTAAGTTTGAATGGTAGCTAATAATGGCAGAAATATGTCTTATTTATAAGCAAGTTACAGAGAAGTTTATATATTTTTTGTAATTGTAATGATATTTAAAAGAGGTAACCTAATTAGTCCTAATTAATTTAATGCGTTTTATTTAGACGTCTAAAGTTTTTTAATGTTCTCGATATGGAAACCTTACTTTTCTATTTAAGGAGATTCTCGTTTTAATTACAGATACTTAAAGATGATCAATAATTACATTTAATGTTTTAAATTATTTAGGCCAAAAAAGTCTTATATATTATTTTAAGAATAAATTATTCGGAAATCCTCGAAATTACTGGGAGACTTACATTTTCTGATCGATTTTCTGAGGTTCATGAGAAACACCTCGCACGTGAAATCACGAGGTTCAGCTAGTTTAATACAAAGATTAAAACGTTTAATACTAATTGATTTATAAGGTCTTATAAGATGTAAGAAAAACTATACTAAAAACTACTGTTTTATAACGAATCAACAGTCATATTTCCATATAAATTACAAGAAATAAAAGATTGGATTGTAAAATAATCTTACTCCGTACCTGCCGTGTCTCGGCACGCTTTTTAATGTAGAATTTTGAAGGTCGCTTATAATCTGTGGTTGTGTAACAGGATCGTAATGGTGAAATTACTTTTAGCATGCTTAAATTCGTGTTGGAAGTTGATAGTACGACGTCTTGATGACAAATGGTACCCGACTTATCCAAGAATTTGACTATCGATGTTATGCTATTTGTTGATCATATTCCTTATCAAGCTAGGGTCCCAAAGCCAGCTTTCTCAAAGGTCAGGCCGGATCACAATAGACCTACACGCCGTGGGAAGCATCGTGTTTTATGAATCCTGGGGTGGGATTGCTCTGTATAACCTGTGATAGGCCTACTCAGGCGCCCTGACGCTTGGCGTGGACTGCTACCGGGCAGTTCGTAGGACTCTAGCCTTATTTATGAGACTGTGAAGGACATTCCTGTGTCAATATGATATTTTTAGGAATTACTTTCACATATTCGATACAACAATTGTTGCTATTTGCATAACTATCAGTCTAAATTAATAAATTACATTTAAAGTGGAGATATAACATTTTTGCCTTCTTTATCTGTTTTAATAAACTTTAGCTTCGTTCCAAACGGGTTACAGCTTACACAGTTCTGCTGCCTCTTTGGCCGTGTGGTTACATTTTGACTACTGATCGAGGGGTCTCGGGTTCGAGTCCCAGATGGGGTTAACATTAATACTTAAAGATGCTCTTCTTACTTGTTCACTGAAACGTTAGAAATTTAGAATTAAAAGTTAAATATAAAATAAATAATTGTTGTTGCTGGTGATCATAGGCTGCGGTTGTCACTTACCATTAGACGAACCGCATGATTCACTTGCCTCGTTTAATATAAAGAAAGAGGAATTATGGAATAGTAAGATAGATAAAACATTGTATCTTTACACAATACACAAAAACACATTTATAACATACACATATAACAGAACAATTAGTGAATGAATGAATTAAACATTCTTTATTGCACTTAATAAGCATACAAGAAGATACATTGAAAAGAAAAAAGTACAGGAGGCGGTCTTATCGCTACGAGCGATTCCTTACAAGAGTGAATGATGTGTATTGCGAACAGATAATTTTATCAATATATTCTTGTTTCCAGGGAATGGCGTGGTCATCCACCTGCCTGGTCTCTTCGAGGAACTGAAGAAGAACGAGCTGAAGGGCATGGAGAACTGGCAGAACCGGCTCATCATATCCGATAGAGCGCACCTCGTCTTTGATATACATCAGCAGGTAAGGAGCGACTTCGATAGCGCAGTGGTTATACCAGTATCTACTGCGCCAGAGTGTGGGTTCGATCCACAAGGGTATAAAGTTGTGATGTGATGAACATTGTAATTTTCTAATATGGGTGTTGATTTATGTACAGTATGTGTGTATTTACAATTACAAAAAAAAATATGTTTATCAGTTGCCTAGTTTTCAAAATAGATATGTGGTGACATACATAAAATTTTTTTTTAGTTGAGTGCCTCCTCCTTTTTTGGAAGTTGGTTAAAGACACTATCAATTATTATTAAACATCTGCGGGATGCATATCTTTTTTGAAATATATAATTTGAGTAGACAAATAGAATTCTCGAAAAAATAATAAGTAACTAATGCTAGAACATAACACTCACATAAAACGACATTAAAAAATAATAACCCATTCCAAGGCCCTTTAATTTACATCACAATACAATTCAATAATTTGAAAGTCTTGGTTACGTAAACAATGGAATGGTGATTAAAATTGTGACGTGCACTTAAATTTGTTTTTGCAATCATAGGAATATTTTTCGCGTGTGCAGACATTATGCAAGAATAAATTTGTAATGACTAGTGGTCGTACGACCCTATTTTAAATTGATGATTTTTGTTGTTTATACTAATATTATAAAGAAGAAAACTTTGTTTGTTTATAATATTTTAAAGAATTGAAACTATTTTTTATTTATAAACTTTTTACTTTTATTTATAAAGTTTATTAAATTTAATAAAGTTTATAAATAAAAGTGGAAATAGTGTAAAAAATAGTTTCAATTCTATAAAATATTATAAAATGCATTTCCATCAAGAAGTGATAATACAGTCTATCGAGTATATTTGTTTGTTTACTTGTAATAACCACAAAAACTATTGGACCGATTTTAAAAATTATTTCACCATTCTAAAGCTACATTATCCACGAGTAACATAGGCAATACATTATTCTACGGCGCGGATCAGCTAGTATAATATAATGACGTATATCTTATTACAAAAAGTTCAATCCTAGTTTGTACGAATATTTGACTCCAGGCTTCTAAAATGTTTCATTAGCTAAAAAAGTATTTTGGGCCTGAAAACCCTTAGGTTTTAAAGTAATGAATTTCATACATAATAATATATAAAAAGGCTTTTAATATGTATAGCCCTCCATACTATCCATAATTCCATCCATACTAATATTATAAATGTGAAACGCTTAAACCACTAAACTGATTTGAATGTAATTGTACAAATATTGTTCAAAAGTTTGATGCCAGATCTCACAAGGGAACAGTGAAACACAGCTTATTATGTCTTTATTTGAATTAATTAAAACTTTTTTTTTATAGGTTGATGGGCTTCAAGAAGCAGAGAAAGGCAAGAACTCTCTGGGCACAACGAAGAAAGGAATCGGTCCAACCTACTCTTCCAAAGCCACAAGAAATGGCATCAGAATCGGTGATCTGCTGGGCGACTTTCAGATGTTTGAAGAGAAGTAAGTAGCTTAGTAGCAGCTTGTCACAAACTATACTTGTGTCAATGTAAAATACTATGTGAAGAAAGACATTTCTCAATGCTTACAAACAATACTCGTTTAAAAGTAATATACTGTGCAAAGTGAGACAGTTCTTAATGCGTTCCACATGACGAGTCTTTAATTCAATAACAATACGACTTAATTTAAACGCAGAGTGACAAACTGTTACTCAAGTATTGTCTCTGGATTGAAAATTTTGGGGACCTGTGAGTTGTGAGAACTGATTGTATTGTTTTTGAATATGGATGTATGATTAGTAATAATTTATTAATAGATCCCTTTTTATATAATTATTCATATCAACTTATTTCTTGAATAATTCATAATCTTAAGAGTCTAAACTAGATACATGTGATTAAGATAAAGGTGAACATGAAGTATTAATAAATTGGAAAGCAATAGAACTGGAATCTATTGACCCTGTACTCAAACCGAGCAAGCATATGCTGAACACAATTTCTACACTTATTTATTAAAGGATTATAAAAGGATTGCTATATAATGATCTTTAAGCTAATAGATACGATTCCTTTAAAACTGCGTATGTGCATCCATTTATATGTCACACAATAACGCTATCAAAAGCCATATAAATAAGTATTTGAGCAATAACATAGAATTTTTTCCTTTTTTATTCGTCCTTTGCACATTCAAAGCTATGTGTATCCATATTATGACGTTATCGTTGTGATATTTTTAATATAATTATTATATAAATCAAGCGTGGCAAATACTTTAGAAACAATAGAAACTTAATATTCACCATGCAAAATTGTCACCAGATAAGCCTCGTATCTTTTTGTATTTAAGTCATCATACCACTAACTTATGCATTATGTAAAGTATATATTGTTAAATGATTATTTGTGATATGGTCTAGTTCAATTATACGGCGAAAATGACTGTCACTTTGACAGACTGGAGGCTTTTAAACGACTGATGCTCGTTTTCTGAGTATTTCAGTATTTTACCAGACCTTTAGCGCTATCGGATAGATAAGGTAGTGTTAAAGTGATTCAGAAACCGGACAAGAATGAACTTCTTTTTACAACTACTGCCGGTAATAGTCCCAATTGTGTTTCTGAGCAACGCAAAATTGTCAAATTTAGTCTAAAATATGTCTGACAGTTAAATGAATCCATAACTATAATAAGTAGGTCAAAAGTGGGGTATAAAATCATTAGAAATATTAAAATACAAACTCTGCGAGAACAACAAACTGCATAAGCTGGTGACATTATAATTAATAGAATATACTATCATTTTCTGTTTACAACGTTTCCTTAAATATTAACCTCATTTCAGATTCCGATCGCTAGCCGCTACGTACAAACGCATGTTTCCCTCTCTAGAGTACGATATTGAGAGCGAATTGGGCAAGTACAAGGAGTACGCTGTGAAAATCCGTCCTTTGGTGAAGGATACAGTGTCCTACCTGCACAAGGAGATCAGAAGTGGGAAGAAGGTGCTAGTCGAAGGCGCTAATGCCGCCATGTTGGATATTGATTTCGGTGAGTTGTAATTTATTAATGATTCATATCACAAAGAAATATCTAGAAAAAGTGAGTCTTCATTTCAGTCAGTCATAATCATCAGTATGTTTAAATAAATAAAACCAGTAATTCCAAATGCGTGTTGGACCTTAAAAAATATTTCTATCGATTTATTTTTTTACATTATATGCACAGCACTTAGCCGAGTGCGGCGGTACCCGTCAATAAAAATTACAATTAATTACCTGCAAACAATTCTATCAAAAAAAATTATAAACTTCATGACTCTAAACTGTCAAAACGGGTGTTTTATTGTGTGTTGACCATAAATAATAATATATTTATATATTATAAAGCATGTTATGGAAGCATTCCCTTAGAGATCAGCTGATACTGCTGTTCTCACGGGAATAGAATGCCGTGCAACGTAATACATAGTTAGCGTATAATTAATTTTTGTTTTATATTCATTTTTTACATTAGAATATCGGTAGACTCGCATCCAGCAAGTCTACTTCTGTAATTATAAGTTTAGCTCTAATAAAGTTTTTTATAAGTAAATTTGTTTTGGGGCCTCCGGCTGTGACATACGTAATTAGCGAATCTTCTGTGTGTGTAGGTACATACCCGTACGTGACGTCATCAAACTGCAGCATAGGGGGCGTGTGCACCGGCCTGGGCCTGCCGCCGAGCCTCATCGGCGAAGTGCTGGGCGTCGTGAAGGCGTACACCACGCGGGTGGGCGACGGACCCTTCCCTACTGAACTACATGACGTGAGTAGAATTGATATATAAAAATTATATACGCATAATTAATTTGGCAAAAACGGTAGCATGTAATGAGTGAATTAAAGTAAAAATAGTTTTTATATATGTACATTAAAATAATTTCTTATTAACAATCAATCTAGTCGACGTTTTCATGTGTCAAGAAAATCACACCTCTTCGCGGTTGTCGGAAGGCAAATGCTGTGGTTCACTATAGCTCATACCACTATCCGCAAGCTAAATATGTTATTTTTCGTTTAATGGTTATGTATTAAAGTATCTATCAGTTCAAAGTGATTTTTGTAGTAGGTGTATTTTAATGAAGTAGGCATTTTTTCTTACAATATTTGACGTATATTGCAGGAGATGGGCAAGCTGCTGCAGGAGCGCGGACACGAGGTGGGGGTGACCACACGGCGGGTGCGGCGCTGCGGCTGGCTCGACCTCGTCGTCGTGCGCTACACCGCCACCGTCAACGGCTACACCTCGTGAGTGTCAGTGTGTTGTGAGCACGAGGCGGGGTGACCACACGGCGGGTGCGGCGCTGCGGCTGGCGAGACCTCGTGTGTATCAACATCAAGTGGTACAGAAGTCAAGCTGCAAAGCGCGCTCGAGCAACGTACACATAGACATAGTTTACTGACACAATATCTCAGGCTACATCAGAACTCTGAAAACTGAACGCAGCATGAACGTCAACCATTTGATACATTTGCGTCTGTGTCTGTGTACTTATATAATACATACACGATTATATAACTATATAAGTGAAATACATACACGATTTTACATCATATGTACTTGTATATTGTATAAAATCCTGTACTATGCACTTTAAGTGGAGTACTTGGACTGATATTTAAAATCTTATCTTTGCCTAGTACACAGTTTAAAAAAGTATGTTATCCGTATTCCAGATTATGCCTAACGAAGTTGGACATTTTGGACAACCTGCAAGAAATCAAGGTGGGCGTGGCGTACAAACTGAACGGAAAGAAGATCGACTACTTCCCGTCTTCCATGACTGAACTTAGTGCTGTTGAGGTAAATTATATAAAATTCTCTTTCACTAGCCGAGCTCTGCGGTTTCACCCGCGTATATCTTCCGTTACCGTATGATTTTCGGGATAAAAGTTCCTATGTCTCTCCTCACGTTTAAAAACAATCTCTGTACAAAATTAAATCCAAATCGGTCCAGTTTGGAAGCCCATTCAATAGTATAATCTTGTGTTTGTTTTAACGCGAGTACTTTCCATTTTAAATAAAATACTTTATAAAGGATTTTAAACGCGGTTATATATTTTACATTATTATTTAACCTGACGTTTTGAGCACTTTACAGCGAGCCCGTATAATAAACCACGTTTAAAATCCTTTAAAAAGTATTTTAGCCTATTCAATTCAAACAAACCAACCTCAAGAATGACATAGGTTAGTATTTACACCACTATAGTTCTTATGGCCTTAACTTCTTTTTACTTAAGGAATGTAATTTGCAGGTGGAGTACGTGACGCTGCCGGGCTGGGCGTGCAGCACTGAGGACGTGCGGCAGCTGAGCAAGCTGCCCGCGCAGGCCAAGAGCTACGTCAAGCTCATAGAGGACTACCTGCAGATACCCGGTTAGTATACGTGTGTCGCCACGTGCGGCAGCTGAGCAAGCTGCCCGCGCTGGCCAAGAGCTACGGCAAGCTCATAGAGGACTACCTGCAGATACCCGGTTAGTATACGCGCCTGATCTCTCTCCGCGAGTGTCGGCCTGCCCCCATCGGGTTATGAGAGTAAAGAAATAGAGTGCACTATAATATCTCCTGTGCAGCTGCCTAATCTCTGTCTGATTGGTCACAATGGCCGAATACGGTCAGGGGAGCTTTTAGTTGTTTATACATGTGTCGCCACCCCATTTCTACCCGCAGGTGTCGTAAGAGGCGACGGAGGGTAATTCTCATGCGTAACATCTTCAGCTGTAAAAGAGCACGATTAGGCCAAGCTCGCACCGGTGAGATTACCTCCCGTAGAAAACGTTTTCAATACTAAATAATAATGAAACAAAAAACGAAACAGCGTTGCAAGTGATAGTTTGGAAGCAGTTTTATGTGTTGCTACAAGTCAATTTGAGCCAAATATAAAAAAAAAGATTTTAAGCACTATGCAGTGCCACGCTTTAAATTAATAAATTATTTTTCAATTTTAATAAATAATAATTAATTCTTTATTGTCTTTCATCACTCATATTTCTGGCGGCCGGCCCGCCATCAGTTCATGATTTGTCCGAGTAGCCTAGCCTTAATAAGTCTGTGCGACCATGTTCTACGGTCTGTAACTAAGTCATAGAGTTGTTATCTACTATACCTTATGAGAGAGCGATTATAATCATCCTTTGTTTGTTTACAGTTAAATACATCGGTGTCGGCCAAGGCAGGGAGTCGATAATCAACGTGGTCTAACGCCGGAAGCGCTGACGTTACTAAAATAACCGTACGCTTAACATGTTACTTAATAACGATATAACAGTTATAATGTTATAACGAATATATCGGTATACTACGACGGTACTTAAATAACGTTATAACGGTTGTAACGTGCGTTGTTAGAGAATTGTTTTAGCGTTATCGTGGTCGAGTATGTCGCAGCGATGGAACGAAATCGAATTTTTAGACTTTTTTATTATTTTATTCAAGTATCACGTATCGAATAGTTTTCTTTCTTTATATCGAATATCGAGTGTAAGGTAGATGGCAAAGGATAAATAGTAGATTAAAAAAGCCCGTACTTAAAATGTCAATTTATTCTACTGAGATCAATCATCAAAAATTATTGGGCTTTTAATGGAACATTCTCGAATAAAATCACCTTACTGTTTGACATTTGTTTTATTATATTTTTCGTAGTTGTATTTAGGTTATACATGTATCTTGCCTTGTTTTTACAAACGTTAGACAGATATAAATATTTAATTTAGAAAGTAAATGCGCTGCGATACACTCAGTGACGGTTATTCTTAACGTAAGGCTTGTTTTAAATTAATATTATATACAACTATCCTATGGACACATAACATTTTAACCAGGTTTTGGAAAAGAAAATTAAATTGTAAATTGTTATTTTCAAGTGTAATACAATGGGAAAAACGGTTATTTGCTTAATATGTAACTATCTTCATTTTGTTTATCTTGTGGCTGTGCCATAAGGATATAAAAAACTGTGTAATGTTCTTAATGAGTAGTTCTGGGTTGAACCGTTGCAATGATCAAAAAATCCATAATTTTTAGTATAAATGTGATTCTAAAAGCCTATTTATTATGTATATTTGGTCGTCCATAAGATAGTTCGTATGCATAGGTTACGTTATATGCCGTTCGACATATAAACAGTATTTTTAAATTAATTTTACAAAAATTCAATACAATCGACATTGAAATCTATTCTTCATTGGGATGGTGTTGTGGTATTTCACAAAGAAATTGACATACTGTACTAATTTTTGGATCGGATTATTCTGTATTAGTTTAAATACTGCTTTTAACAGATTTTTTATTGAGGGCAGATTTTTTTTTCATCAAACATCGTTCATAAAGTTTAAATTAATAATTATGCTTATATGCAACTAATTCAAAAGACATTATTAATTTCGTATGAAAAATAAACATCTAAAGTACAGACTGTATTTTAAAATTCTGCCTTAAATTATTTCATTATTGTTAATATTATAAGGTACTTACACTATTGTTCTTTTTAACGTAATTATTGTCTATAACTGGTGCTTTAAATCATAGATTAGCTTAGTTTGAAATGATGTGGATTAAAACGTAAAAAACTGCAACAATATCTATATTATGTATGAGAAATTTTTATATATAAAAAGTGAGTTTCTTAAAAACTAACAGTACAATAAGTTTTAAAACAACAAATTTATGAAATATTGTTTATTAAAAAAAAACAAAAATCTGAACATTATTAATCACCCTAAAACTTTTTTTTTATTTTGTCAACATAATTTTGGTATATTTGACAGTTTTTCACGTTTTTTATCCAGTTGTTTAACGATTCTTAAGCTACAGCAATAATTTTAATGTCTTGCGTAAAGTGTGTTAGAGGAAATATTATCGAGCAATTTCAAGTTTTCAACTTCTTTTGCGTTATAGCTGTATAAAAAATCTTAAAATAATCATTTACTGTGTATTGCAAATAATTACTATGTTTTGCATATATTTTAAACTGGCATCCCAAAAAAGTACATTTAGTCAATAATACAAGATATTTTTAGTAATCCAGTTTTCTTGGTTTTCTGAATTAAATTTAACATTTAAAACTTTAGGTTCTATTATAACAGCAGGTAACAGATATTTTTTTCCATAGGTACAATAGATTGTGCAAAAAATCTTGTATTGGTTTCATTTACCACCGTGGTTCCTATTGCAATCAATAGACTTGGATATATAACTGATCAAGCAGACTGTATCTATTAATAATTTTTAAATTTTCACAATTGAATTTAGATGGACAAATTATTTAGTTCGTCATTTTAAAAAAGGAAGTTGTCTCAAGTAAGGGCTTTTGGTTTTATAAAATGGCGGCATAATTAAAAAAAAACAAAACTTTTTTAAAATTGACGAATTGTTGAAAGCCTTGATACAGATTAAAAAGGCGCTAAAATATGTCAAGTAGAGGATAAATTATTAGAACAATAATTAGAGAATTCTATGACGTCAGAATAATAGGTGGAATTAATTTGTTAATTTTATTGTTTGCAATATATCAGTTTCTTATACAGCTGACGATAGATTAATGTTTAAAGCACAAACAAAGACTAGTGTTATAATGTTTGTGCAAATTTTATTTAACCATTTCATTTATACTTTTCGTTTTTTGATTTAAAAATACACTTCATATTTTTTAATCTTCTGTATACCGATCGTAGTTTCAAGTCTACGTTTGAAAATGCATCGAATAAAATGCACACATAATCTATTACGTACTATATCTTAGTACCAAAGGAAAGTTCATAAAGTAGATTTTGAAGGTACGATTTGTGTACAGTTTGTATAAAATATAATTTTTCGCGTATCTCACTGAAATCAATCGAGATATAAGTACGTACTTTATTTTTATTGGTGAACAGATTTACAAAGCTTCAAGGCTTTTACATATGGATATCAGAAATGTCAATTAAAATAATTTCTAATATTTTATCATATTTTATTACGTATACAAAAGTCCCATTCCAAAGAATTATTGAAAATATCTTTAGTGTTTATTTTTTATGAATCATCGTTTTCGCTTTTACATTCTTTGAAGTGTGTTTTATGTGATATCTATACTATTTTAATTGTAAATATTTCAATACAGTTACTATTATTTGAATAAATAATAGTTTATTCTTTTATGAAGTTGTTTTATTATCTACCCATGCCAACAGTTAATTTTAAAGGAAATTTTTAATACTTCTATGAACATACTCTTCAAGTTGTCATATATGTAGAATACTAGCTTCTGACTGTTGCTTCGCTCGCGCTTAATTCGGGGCACATAGACCAATTAAAGGTATTGTATGACCTAATCTAGCTAATAGTCTAACTTTGTATAAAATTTCATAAAAATCCGTACCGTAGTTTCGATGTTATTGACATACAATATCCAAACTACATGCTACACATTTTTAATATATAACTAACCGCGACTCGCGGTATTCTCCCGCGTAACTTCTGATCCCGAGGTAACTCCGGGATTAAAAGTATATATCTATATGTTATCCTGAATCCTTACCTATATCACAGATAATACTAAGTATACCAAGTTTCAAATATTATCGGTTCAGTACTAAAATCGGTTCGATACAGACTGGAAATATTTCCATCACATAAAAGACATTTGTAAAAATCGATCTAATAATATGATAAAAAATTAAAAGAAAGATTTTTTTTCCAAAAATATTTATTTACATACATTAATTTATATGAGGATTTACAAACCATTCATAAGGGCGATATTTCTAACAAGAGGGTCATTAAATATAAAATTAAAATCATTTTTATAAATATCTGTATTTTGATTACATAAATGGAATGACTAAGTAGCTAAAGAAATGATATTTTGCATAATGTAGCATACTTAATAAGACGTAATTATTTATTTTTTACTCATTTTTATACCAGCAAATACATTTTTCTCTTATAGCTCACACACCAATACATACATTTTATTACGAAACAATTTTTCATACCATAGTGTTTTTATATACACTCATAATTACTTGGTAATTTCGCATTTATAAAAATGATCATTATAGGAATAACTTCAGTCATTTGAAATTTTCATTAAGAAACATAATATTGGTATGAAGTTTCAAGGATATTTTACATATATTTCCATTGATACAATTATTTAACTAATTTAATTAATTATTGGGATAGATTATATTATTCAGTCAACAGACGTTTGACTATCGAAACAAGTCTTTTAAAATGAACAATTTTTGGGTCGTTACTGGCAGATATATGCACAACTTTTTGGATAAGATTTTATTTTACGTTGAATGAGAAGTTAATAATTTTCTTTTTCCTTGAAAAACCGCAATAATCATTTCAATCTGCTCTTCTTTCCTGAGCGGTCAAAATTTTTTCTCAACTCAAAGGAGTTTATCGTCTTCATTAGGTGGGTTATAAAAATGTAATTTTCAAATAAGACACTGGCTTAAACTAAACCTTTTTTCCTTTACTTTTCAATTATATCTAAGAACTTAAAAAAAACTAACTGATGTGCCTAATTCCAGAAATATCTTTGAATATCAACGAAATGCTTGATTCGTTGAAAATTATGCATTAAAATTCTTATAATCTCAATGAAGGAAAGTATAATTGTGTCATTTAAAAAAAATCCTCAAAGATACTGTATAAATTAAAAAGAAATGCACTGGACAATTTGATTAAATTTAATATTACACTTTTGTCATTAATTCTTGTACATCATTCATATTATCCTAATAGATCAGAATATATCCATTCTACATTACAAACATGCTTACATAACAAAATTGCCATAAATGACTTCATAGGATGCAAATTTTCAGTTATGACATAAATAAACTCAGTCAAACATATATTTAGAACCAATTGAAATTAAGATTTCTATAGGCAACACATTTAGTGGCTTTTATCAAAAGAATCAGCAAACTAAACTATATATTAGCTCGTGTCAGCTCAATCCCGTCCACTGGGGGACATATTTCTCTCCCGCTTGCTCTTGCTCTTGGGCAGAGGCCGGTGCCTGTCTCTCTTCCTGCTGGATGAGGAGCATGAGGAGGAGGGGCTGGAGTCAGGTGGAGAGCCTGCGTCATCAGCTGTGAGGCCTATTTGGGACTCCGGTGTGGAGGGCTCGAGGACTGAGTTCCGGAGCGCGCGACGTTGTTCTTCTGTGTGTTGTGGGCAACGTGTTGATCTGTAACAGAAGTCACAATAATTGAAACTTTTTTGATGTGGCCAAGCACTTCTTCATGGAAAGAACTCGTAGTAATATTGAGACAAAGCGAACGCGAATCCGCTATTAAGTGTAGTCGTAGCATACAAATTAAAACTGTAACCTGTGAATTTTTTTCATGTGGCCAAGCACTTCGTCATGGAATGAACTCAAATTATTGAAATTGAAACTGTTGTGACAAAGCGACACGAATTCGAGGGGGTGGCTTTCTCCTGGTGGGGGGTATTTGCGCGGAGATGCATAGATTTCGAGAAATTTGCAATTTAGTTTTCAGTATGTCCTCTAGAATAACGAAGGCTGTTGAGTGGTAAATTATTTTTAAACCTATAGAATTGAGAAAAAGGAGCAAAGGGATGCAAGCAAGTACAATTATGCATCCCCCCCCCCGAAATTTACATGAAATCATGCCTTTCTCATGATTTTACATTTTTGTAACTATTTGGTGATATCCTCAAATATAAATAAATTAGAGTAAAAAGTTCATAACTAAATATGTATAGAATTAAAAAGGAAGGTTTATAAACAAGGCGTTTTTTTATGTTACTAAACCTAACCTAACCTATCCTACGTTTTTTGTTTACCAACGCTATAGTTTTGCGTTGCGTGCACAAGTAATGAATGTTATACAAATAATTGACATCGATACGATTTGACGTTCCATATAATAATTTTACCTTTTTTTAAGGAAAAAAATAATTTTTATACTTTTTATTCCTAACAAACTTATATTTGAGTTATGAATTATAAATTTTCTATCAATTAAAGTATTAAATTATATGGATGAAATAAGAATAAACAAACCGATTAATTGACATCTCATTTGACAATCGAAAAATCGCATTTCCAAACGTCAAATTTGAGTATTGATGTATGAAAAACCAGAATTTTAAAAATTTATATCTCAAAAACTATAAGTCTCCGCGCATTGAAATTTTGGATTTTTACATATCTTTACCAACCCTATCTACAACCAAAATTTCAAAACGAAATTCTATGTAGCAGATTCTAAAGTTGAGCCTTCAATTGTCTCTTACGACACCCACGTGTAGAAATAGGGTGGCGACATACGTATTCTAATCCTTCGCCACACAGGTGAGTTACGTTACTTGTTTATAACACAGACTTTTACACAGTTGTTAATATTCAAATTTTCAGTTTTCAGTAGACAACTGATAAAATTAGTTCCATATTTACACTTAGAATAAATATTATTCATATATTATGTACATTATACACTATTATTACATATACCTATTTTTCTTTTTCTTGCCCTCTGTTTTTGGACGACCAGTGTGTTTGGCGTGTGCAACGGATCCAGTCTCCATGAATTTTTCAATTAATCTCTTCACAGTTGACGAAGTTAAAACACTATTCCGACCATATTTTGTATGAAATTTTCGAACTGCAGCCGCCAAGCTTTCACTATTTTTGAAATATTCTTTAATAATGAAGACACGTTGTTCTATCGTGTAACGCTCCATTTTGAATAACCCTTTCTCCATTTTGAATTAATACTGTTAGCTGTCAAATTGCTTTTTGTTCAGGGTTGCCAACACTACACTGTACAAATGGCGGCAAATTCAAATCTTGCGTTAATTTTGGGACACCCTATACTATAACATCCTTACATTTAAGAGTTATCTCTTATATATCTTAGACTTGTATATTTTAGACGAATGTATTATTTGTATTTTGTAGTATGTGGAATTATAGCGCATTTATGTACAAGAAAAACTGTTAAAACAATGTAAAAATCCAAATTACCTAGTGCACAATTTCTTAGTATGTTCGGAGACCACCCCGCAGATCTGCTGCAGAAGGTTCTTCTTCTCATTGGCGCTCATGGTCTCGTAGGTGGCGCCACCGTCGTTCGAGTCCGAGTTGTGATGCCCATTGTTTCTGTTGCCGCTGAAACGTGATTAATATCTAATTGCTTTTATTTGGTGCCTATTTAAAATTAAATGTATCCGCCAATATTTGAGTTATACTTTACTTCCTTACCAATTTCATTAATGCGAAATTTACTCTTTCTATCTCTTTGTCTATCTTCTTCGTGTCTAATCGACTGAACAGATTTAGAAGAAATTTTTTACTAATATAGTTTTAACCCCAAGAAAGAACACTTTATCCTAGAAATCCAACGGGAACAGAAAAATATATTTTTTTAAATTATTATAATGAACATGTTATTAATTTTTATTTACGACAAAGCAAGCTTACAGATTGTTTGTTGTTTGTTTGGTGATGACCACAGCATCATTTAAATATATGGAGGTCTGATCTTGGGGCACACTTAGTTATTTAATAAAAAATATTATTGTACAGTGTACACCATTTCTATATCACTGAAAGAGAAATTCTTTTTTAGATTTATCCAAATCATGTACTCTTTCATGAAATTAAAATTTCATTGAATTAATAATTATAAGCTTGACATTGCTTTTCAATTTCCTACATGTTATAAGAGTCTATTGATAGAATATAAGTATGGTATAGAAGCATTATGAATGCTTGTCCATAATTAGCTAACTAATCTTTTGGCCTCTAGATAAGTTAGACAAACAAAGAATTCAAACAATACATGCTATTTTAATTGATTCTTATTAATATTAAAGAAGTATCACTCAATAAAATTGATGAATATTTCATACATCAACAGGTAATGTATGTAAATCATATTAAATTCTTATCCTTACTTAATATCTTAATATTATAAATGTGAAAGTAACTCTGTCTATCTCTACAGCTAATCTACAGAATTGATTTGGATGAAATTTTGTACAGAGATAGATTGAAACCTGAGGAAGGACATACAATAGTTTTTATTCCAGAAATCTCAGTGGAATGGGAGATATACACTGGTGAAATTGAGGGACACAGCTAGTTATCAATAAATGCATTTTTGTATATATTTAATGACAATACACAATGACATAACACTTACTTATGCACTTTATTAGATTTCCTACTATTGTTGTTTCTGATTCTGCGCTTGCGCCTCTCACTCTGCATGGAGCCACCAGACCAGTCAGCATCATCTTCATCATCACTCAAGAGCCCTGCGTAGGAGGTGGGCTCTCTACTGTTTGATGCTATACGTCTGGATGCAATACGAGAACTGTTGCGGCCCATTCCTGGTGATAATGAGTGAAATTAAGTGCACTTTCTAATAGCACAAATGTAACATCATTTCTAGTGAATATATACAGAAGTATGACTTTAAGACATTAAGTATTTTTATGAATTGTCTATTACAACGACCTTGCCATTAATGTTCCATTTATTACATAGAAATTAAAGGTTCAATCAAAAAGTAACATGCACAATTTCTCCTTTGGACCTTGACTTTCACAAAACCTATTCAAAGTGTAAAACATCACCTTACTCACCCATACATTTCTCTAGATGTGGTGCAAAGCGTGTAGCAGATACCGGTCGTTCGCAATTAGGACATGAACAGTTAGAGTCAGGGGTTTTCTTGACAAGCGACAGTCCAAACACATCGAAATCCTTCGACACGACGATCTTGTATCCATCATCCTCCTCTTTTTCGCCCTCGATTAAATCCGTAAGACCAGTCTTCAATCCGTGGTGAAACTCAAAAACGAACCCCAACATGACATCATCATAAAGACTCTCATAAATAAAATTAGCCGCATCTTCTGCATTACCTTCATTTTTCATGATTTCGAAGAACTTATTGTTTAGGTCGTTCATACTAAGCTCACTTACTATAGTAGTCATTTTGAGGAACTATGAATATACCGGCGGGTCTTAATTACAAATACAAAAATGGCACTATGCAATCAAACATACATGGAACTTAAAAAAGCGTATAAACGATTAGTGGTTTTACTCAGCTGAGCAGCTGAGCGACCCCGATGGGGAGCTTTGCTTTTCGCATCGTAAAACGTGAATCGTGATTCGTTCTTTGTCCATCAATATGCGTCAAATGTCAACTGTCAATTGTCAATTGTCACTTTTATTTTTGGAGGATTATTTACGACGTATTTATTATTTTATTTATCACCTTTATTTTATTTATTATATGGATGATTAGGTTTGGTATGTTCGCAGACAGTTACGAATGTCTCAGCAGTTATCTTATACTTAGGGACTAATTTTTAATATTTCTTCAATGCGCAACGTGCAACAAAACGATCATGCATGATTAGACTTATCATATTATTAAATTAGATATAATTAACCAAATTATAATTAACAAAACAACACTTTGTAAGGTACTTAAAGACTGATATCACTGCCCGCCAGCTCTACACCTATACCGACGGATACAGGGAATTTATAGAAATAAAAATAAATGACGGTACTACTAGAAAATCCCAAGTTTAAGAATTAGATAACTACTCCGTTGAAGATAATATTGAGTTGATTTTTTAATACACGACGCTTTTAATTTGTTTTAAAGTTGCCATAAGATATGTTATCTTATGTTTAATAACGAATAAATGAATAGGTACGAAGATGATAAGGAGTAACAACATGTTTTTAATGAAATGATATCTTTTAGTCGGCAGTATGTGGGGTGCAATTGACCGATTATAACTGCTAAATAGGTATAATAAATAAAAATTGCAAAAAAATCTAAGATGGTGAGTTCGATAATTAAAAGCATTTTTACAAAGGTAACAATTATGTTCTAATTAAAATGCATCCATCATGCATGCAAAGTAATAACTAATTATATTACTAATTAAGTAATAACAAATTATGGTAAATTTGACATTGGATATTTGTAGTTTTTTACCTCCGCTTACAATAAAACTTTATTAATTTTACATGGTTTAATCCTCGAGAGCTACTTATATAAAATATGCGCCAATTTATTAAAAGCAAAGTTGATTAAAGGTTGTTTTTATATAGCAGTCAATGGGTGTAATAGATCATTATTATGTATATCGTATCATATAGCGCCTTCCAATAACTGACCTTATTTCTTTTATTTAAAAATTTAAAAAATATAATTAGTTGTACCGTGTACGGCTTATATGGCAATGTTAATTTTTGAACGGAAATTAGTCCGATAATATGATCATAAATAAACGGCATTTATAGACTATTTCTAATAATTTTGTCTTAGCGGTTTTATATCATGATTTTTTTACTCTAAGATTTCTTTATTCCTACAAAGAATTTGTTTCATATTTATAATAATAGTATATTTACACACATAATGTCTAAACATAAAAAAGATGGAATAGAAACGATTAATAAAAAAACACTAAGTTAATTGACATTTTACTATAGCTTATAGTATTGTATTTACAAATACATAATATGATAAGATAAGACGTATATATTACATAACATTATAATGGTTTTGAACGTGATATACGTAGGTTCAATCTTATCAATGAGAACCAATGTGAATGAAAGTGTTAATTATAATGTGTTGCACTCATGTTATTTCTTTTTTCAACCCAAAATATCTGCTTGTCAGATTTTTAAATATTTATCCTGAATTAATATGAATTAAAAAACAAGCTGTTCATATGATGTTATCTATATATCCATCTATATCAGAATATCAGTTGGGAAAGATGCAGTTTTCTATTGATATACCTATATTTATGTGTCAAAAAAAAAAATAAAAAAAAAACATACAAGAATAGATATGTTTCCTCTTTATACTACTTAAATTGACGTACAACTTGGTGAAGGTTGTACCGAATCCTCCGTGTGCGAATCCGACTCGCACCTGACCGTTTTTATTACGTAAGTTTTAAAAACCATTGAAATTGATTTCTGCAGGTAGTGTTCAATGCTCGCGGTCTTATGCCTCCAGTCTTCACGCCTTTGAACGAAGACCTCACTATCAACTATGGGGCTATCCAACCATACGCTGAATACTTGGCTGTTAACAGCATCAAGTCTGTGCTAGGTACGTTGGCAAACAGTTGTTTTACCACCTACATTCTATTAAAACGTTAACAGAGTTTAGTGTCAGCCCCGGTTCTTAATTTTTTAGACAGAGCAAAAATACGATCTGGTTAAATTTAAGGTCAATGTCAATAGGCATTACATAAAGAAGTGTGTTCCATCCTAGACCATGTTATCACTTTCCACCAGGTGAAACTATGGTCAAACATTTCTTTATTGCGGTATAAAAAAAAAATAAAATTTCCTCTACTCCTACTACCTTTAAATTTAGAATTGAAATTTCCCACTCTTTTGTGTCGGCATGAGCCCACATATCTCTGGATGTGGTTCAGAGCTTGTAGCAGATACCAGTCGTTTGCAGGACATGAACAGTTAGTTTTGTTCACAAACACATCGAAGATACAACAATTTTGTCATCATTCAAATTCATCCTCCAATTTTTTGTGCTCTATTAAATCCAAATCTTACGCAATATTACTGTAAAGTATCCGGCCTAATCAACCGTTTGTGTAAAGAAAAAAACTAGTTATACATATAAAGTCTATAAGGTATATAAGTCAAGAAATATGTATCAACAGTTGGGGGGACAACCGGAGAGCATATGACCCAGGCGGTCGCTGAAAGGAAGAAGGTGATCGACGAATGGGTGAACGCCGGCAAGAAGACCGGCCTGCACATCATGGTGCAGGTTGGAGGAGCCCCCATGGCTGATGTGCAAGATCTGGTGAGTCTACTCCTGACCGAACCGGTCACGGCAGCTTTTTAGATTTGAGGTCTGGATGTTGTTGCTCTGTCGTGTGGTCGGGTGTGGTTTAAATACCCAAACTGTATGTTTCAAGCTATTTTAACAGCTCCTAACACGGATGCGGCTAAGATAGTCTACATGTTTATACGATGGATTTTACTTGACTAATTTTAAGCTTTTATTCCAAGTGTGTGTACTATGGGACTGACATGGTCAATTATAACTCAAAGTCCCTAAATAAAATTAGAAAAATACCCAAACTAGGTCTTAAGTCTATTGACCTCAAACGTCTATTTACGTTTTCCATGGTACTTTGGTGAGTGTTATTTTTGAGGGTAGGCACAACGTTTGTATTGTTACTTTTGGAAAATAACTTGAACCTTTCAAATCATTTATTTTTCTAGTAATAGTATGGAAAGGGAAAGAGGGAAAGGAAGTAATAATTAGACCGATCTCGCCATTGTTATTTGAATATAAGATATAACAAATATTTATTAGCTTAAAATATTAGCAATATATTCACTAACTCTTAATTTAAAAATATGTGAATAAGTCCTGACTCTCCAGTGTTTATATAAGCTAGGAGATTTTTTGATTGACTTCCAGTAGCGATCGTATTTTTTACCATTTTATCACGAGACCTGAAAGTACCAAAAAGTATTTACAAATTTTGATAAAGCAATCTCAATATTTAATTACTTGATAAGCCACGAAATACATCTTATACATTTTTATATGAGACTAGCTTTCCGCCCGCGGCTTCGCCCGCGTGGACTACAAATTTCTGTACTTTGTGAATTTTCGAAGTAGAGGTGGTATGACAATTTTTAAGATTTGGAAACGTACGTTTGTAAAATATATCTAGTAAAAGGTTTAAGTGCGAAGTATATCCTACATTAAATATAACAAAAGTGTCACTGTTCAGTTTTATATAATTCTAATAATTCTATTTTAATTTTTTCGCAAAATATTGACATTTTGGCAATCTGTCGTGTACCTACTCTCAGAATAAAAGAGTTGCTGTTTGCATGGATTTAACACATATTTGCTTATGGAAATGCAAATAATAATATCTTCTGCATGTTGGTAAGTCTTTGTTGTGATTAGCCGCTATTATCGTAATCTACTTTCGAGATCAAGAGAAGGCTACATTTATCAATAAAAAGTACTTTAAATAACACTTAAAAGATTAAATTTAATGTACCTACGCGCATTGATGATGTGTTTTGATGGATCACTTTGAACCCTCATATATTTTTTATTTGTTAACCGATTTGAATGAAACAAACACTAAAACCTCCGGGGGGCTAGCCGTAATACATAATCGAAAACCGTATTTAAATCGGATAAGCCGTTTAGAAGTTCACTGCGTACAAACGCCCGACAAACAGACAAACAGACAAACAGACAAACAGACAAACAGACAAACAGACAAACAGACAAACAGACAAACAGACAAAAATTCTAAAAATCATTGTTTTGAGTTTAGAATCATAAATGAAAAACGAAACACTAATTTTTTCTTGAAAATATTAAATGTACAGACACGGCTAGTCTACGATTTTATTATATATATGTATATAGATATAGATAAAATGTAAAAAATAAATTCATGATATGATACCTACAGTACATATTGTTTTGAGTATAATTGATATATAATTGGTTGTCATTATTCAAATTTTACTCTCTAATTGGTTTAATTACCAGAAAATTTATGCCTAATGTTGTTGGTCTTGAGTTTGAAGGATTCTTAATTCAAAATTCTTTAATTTGCAGGAATGTAGACAGTACAATTTGCTGGTTTAGATGTAAGGCTCTATACATAATTGATTCTGTCTAATTAATACGTACAAATTTCATTGTACGTATTAATTATTATTATTGTTTGTCTGCCTTATTAATTATTCTTATAGACATGTCAAAACGTTTACAATTTTATAATCAAAACATAACGAAATTTACTAAGTAGTTAATAATCAATATACGTCAAGGTTTAACAATCAATATAGCCAAAATTTTACCATTTAGCAACATTTATAATCTATACTAATATTATAAAGCTGAAGAGTTTGTTTGTTTGAACGCGTTAGTCTCAGGAACTACTAATCCGATTTGAAAAATTATTTAGAGCCCATTTATCGAAGAAGGCTATAGGCTATTATATATCATCCCGATATTCCCACGGGAGCTAAGCCCTGGGACGCAGCTAGTAATGAATACGAGTCAAAGTTTTGTTAGTTAATAATACGCGAAAAAATTTACTATACTTACACATCTATTTCTAGTTAAAAAATTCTGCAATGTCATAAAATTGTTTCACCAACCAGTTTGTCAACTTCTTCTTGAATAAATTTGTGGGCAACTGTTTAAAAGTGTCTGGAATGTTATTGAGGACTTTTATGGTCATGAAGGTCCTTTTTGCTTCATTTATTTTTTTCATTTAGGGTAGTGTAACTTATTTTTATATATAAAGTCTGTATTCAATGTTTAACTGTACCGTTTTGTCATACAAACATTTCAACGTTGATATTCGAAGTTTGCCAATTAATTATTTAAAGCTATCTTTTTGACCAAGTCCATAATGCTCGAATACATTACAGGCATTAGGCACGTTCCTTATACGACGGAACCTAATTAATCAACCAATCGGATCCCAATTTTGGTGGTTATGTTAACGCCACATTCATTATAGATACGCTGTACGCATAGTAGAGTATTGTACTGTTCGTAAGTAAAACGACTCGTTTTATTTTTATTGGAACCGGGTTTAAGACTATGAGATTAAATTTAAACGCAAAGTGACCAACCGTCTTTATGTAGGTTTATTAGCCCTGTGCGTATTGTTTGTGAATATGGGTCTGCAAGAAAACCTCAAAGTGTTTTTTGAGATTACTGACATCAAGGTTGGAATCGATGTCGATCATATTTTTATAACTGATCATTTAAAAATTGTGGGAGACATTCCCACAGTTCCCATGCTCAAACGAATGATTTATAAAATAAATGAAAATTCCGTAAGTTGTCATAGCGGGGCCCTGTTTCCTTTGTGATATTATGCAATTTTACCAAAACACGTTGTCCTATCTTATTACTAGGTAACATATAATTTTACTCCTGCGTTTTGCCACCCTACTTACTTAACTGTGGTTCTTTAAACGGATTGTTACTATACACACCTGACTTACCTAAAGCATCAATTTTTTTATATAACCGCCGATTTTGACTAAGACTACCCAATCTATCTATACTACTATACTATATAACTATTAACTATCGAACTACATATTCCAGGCTAAATATTGTCAAAAAGTGGGTGTGGATTCCTTACTCACCCTCCCGGAGCTGTACTTCAAGCCCAAAACGGTTGCAGAGCTGGTGGACTACGTGGCAGAAGTAGCCAAGTGCGCGCCTAATCTTCCCGTCTTGTATTACCATATTCCCAGCATGAGCAGGGTTGAGAGTAAGTCATGTTAAAGGTTATTATTTTGGGAAGTAATTATTATTGGTTCTTGTTGATACCATATAACAGTAGTGTGAATTTTATAGAATTTATTATTTTAAGTTACTTAGGTACACACAATGGTACACAGAACTATGTAGTCTTATTAGTTAGTATTCATTTTGTATAGCTACTCATCAAGCTGTACAAATCATAGGATACGGGTAGAAATTATTTTAGTACTAAAATCATGTGATTCTAATACAAGAATTTAGTGAAAATCCAGACATACATTAGTGATGTATTGAATAGACCTTGCTTTTTGTGAGCCGATAAGTCTTGATTATAATTAACTAGCTGCGCCCCAGGGCTTCGCTCCCGTGGGAATATCGGGATGATATATAGCCTATAGCCTTCCTCGATAAATGGAATATCTGACATATTTTTCGAATCAGCCCAGTAGTTCCTGCGATTAGCGCGTTCAATCAAACAAACTCTCCAGCTTTATAATATTAGTATAGATGTGGCAATATTTTGATTAATAATAACTTTTTTATAACCGCATACGGTCTGAAATTGAAAACTGATTGCGTATTTGATGTTAGTAAATATCGACGCAAACGTTTATCCTGTTTCAGTTAATATGCCAAAATTCATCGCTGAAGCCACAGCCAAGATCCCCAATTTCAAGGGTCTGAAGTTTACGTCCAACGACCTGAGCGAAGGCGCTCAGGTCTTCAGGACGCTGGAGGAGGGCCAGGAGATGTTCCTCGGAGCTGATACGGTGAGAATTATTTTATTTTTTATAATTTTTGTCTTTTGGTGTTCAGATCACATATCGTGTTGTGGGAACTTTAATATATTTGAAAGAAAATAAATTTATTGCCATATTTGTTTGTATAACTAATAATTCTTAATCTAAACAATCGATTAGGGACAAATCACTAATCCCAAAAAATGATAAATTGATGATATTTTTTTTTCTTTCTAACACTGAGCCCCAGTTTTATTCAGGAGACAGCGACATAACTGAGTTTAAATCCAATTAAACTAACAGACCTTTCAATATTTTATAAATAAATATTAAATATACCTAATATGTACATATCAACTCCCAATTAGCTTTCTAGTTGGACAGTTCGATAAATTCACTCATTTACTTTGACATTGACTTTGACTTTGCATTTTTTTAGTTATTAGCCCCAGCCGCACTTCTAGGCATCAAATCCAGTATCGGAACAACCTTCAACCTGTTCCCGAAGTTGGCTCAAAGCATCCTTGATGCTGTGGACAAGGGGGACGTGGAAACCGCCAGGAAGCTGCAGGAGAAACTCAGCTTAGCTGTCGAAGCTCATTTGCCAGAAGGTATATTAGAGAAAAATACGGCTTCCTTTGAAAATACCTTTAAAGTCATAGGATACCTTTTAAGTTGATTATAATCGCCTTAAAAAACACATGATTAAAAAAACCACTACTAGATCAACCATTAATCATATGATATTTTCCATCCGGGTTAAAAGAGTAGTTTCGAAAAAACTAGCACCACAAGCGTAATATGGCATGACATTCAAGAGTCCTAGACTCAGAAAACATAATTAAGGGGCATTACTATTTTAAACTGATCATCATACCTCAATCCATGTTGACGAGAATTATGACGACAACGTGCCCCTTAATTTCTCTATTGTTAGAGTATTGATTCATTAAAGTAGAGATTGAAAAGAAGCAGAGAATTCAGCCCTCCCTGGGGTACGCCACATTCTGGTCTTAATGTCTTAAAGTTGCGTCACGCTAAGTGAAATTGTTCATTTGATTTTAACCCAGTGAGATATTGGGTCCAACAACATTAGAATGAATATCCGGGTCACGTATCATCTGATCAAGAATTATTTACATATTTAGAAATAATCATTTAATAAGCAAAAACATGATCAAGAATGTTGTTACGGCCGAGCGTTAGACGTCACATTTTTTCTAATGTTTACAAGCAAAGTTACAGGTGTGTCAATTTCTCTGTAACTAAAACAACTTTGTCCAATACATCGTATGCATTCATGGCACTTTAATGCCTACAATTAGCAAGTCAGCTTGTTATTTTTCGAAACTATAATGCGTTAATTGCCGGTAATCTTAAGATAAGCATCGACCACCTGTCGAGATAATGTTTTCTATTGTGGAATGTATGAAGAATATTTTTTAATTTCTTATTAAAGTTTGTAATTACTATATTATACGGATACCAACCAAAAACTTTTTTTGGCTTCGCTCGTGTAAAATAGGCTACGTGACTGTTTTTTATTTGCTTTTAAATTATAAATAATCCCATTATAATATATTTGACCCCTAAATATATTTTCGATATACATATTCCCTCCGAAATCGCAATGTAATAGGCAATTTTTTCTTAATGTGGCAATCGAGAGACCATATTATTTTATACACTACGTAAGGTTAAGCAAATGTCAAAAATATTGAATATCTCCAAAACCGTAGTTTTTTTGTCCTAACGTCCTCTTTACCATACTACCACATTTACCTATATAGAAACAAAAATATCATATTGAAAAAATTAAACACGTTAGAATAACAATTGACATTATTTCTTCTAATATTTTTTTTCTCAATTTAGGTGAATGGGTGCCAATAATGAAAGCTGGTATGCATATAGTATCTGGATTGAACATGGGACCCCCAGCCTTGCCTCAGAGAGCTTTGTCTAATGAGGCTAAACAGAGAATCGCGGCGAAACTAAAAAATATTTTGGGTTAATTTATATTATGACTGATTTATTTATCGAATGTAAACGTGCGATGGAGAAATAAAGAAAATAAGAAAAAATGTTTTATTTTACGCTAATATGAAGTTTTAAATAAAGATGTATGGTTACTATTAAAAAGTTTTTTTATTGAAATTTGACAAATAATATATATTTCTAAAGATTTTAATAATATCTTTGTTTACTTCACTTTTGTTACAATTACACTAAGACAAACGCAAAATAGCATTTCTATTTACATATTTTGTATGTTGCAGACACATGTTCAAGTCTTTTTACCGATGCAGAGTATAAAAGGTAACAAACAGATAAAAAAGTCTAATTAACGTATCTATTGTAACAAGGCTATAAACTATAAACAAGGCTATGGTAATTATTGTACTAACTACAAAGAAATCAATTGTTTGTGTTTTGAAGAGCGTTTCCAGTCGTTACACATTCTTTCAACTACATAGGTATATATATATTGAACAATAATTCTGAATTATGTCTGTGGAGGTTCAAACGTTAATTTTGTTCTTATTAATAACTAACCTTGGTTTCTCCCGCGTATCTTCTGATCCTGTGACAACTCCGGTATCCTATATCCTGCATCCTGTTTCGGATTTCAAACAATCTCTGAACAAAATTTCAACCAAATCATTTTTGAAAATCTTCATTAGGTTTCTTAAAATAAAATGAAATAAAAGGTTAGATCACGGCGGGAATGAGTTTGTATCATTATCCTTGTATATTTAAATAACTTATTTGAAGAAAAAGAAGGTCTTTAGCTAGTATCAACATTTTAATTCCGTCACCAATACTATTAATTAGAAACACGCCGTATTTAAAAAAGCATCTGAGGATCTGCAAGCATCGAGAATGGATCAATGAAAGTCTTGAAGAATTTGTTTTCCATATATTTTTAATCTTAATTCCAAATTAACAAATACAAATATTAACTTAAAATAATTTTACGCTACTTAATTACTTATAATGCTTTAAGTTTAATGAATAACAAGTTTTCCCACGATTATTGAATAATTTAATAATTTAAACAAAGCGTCTTACAAATTTACACTAATTAACTATGTTTTAAAATGAACTTACATTTATTACTGATTGGAGCTTCCAAGTTTAACAAATATACAGGTACATTCGATATACCTGTACCCTGAGGCGCACATTTTAAGCGATGTTTACATAATATCACTGCCTACATGTAACACAAGAGGTATTTAACTTTACTGGCCTATAAAGGAAAGAAATATGGATAGATTACTGGCCTTGGGCATCTCAATGAAATGAAAAAAAAGCTTTTATAGTACTTCGCGGGAAATTTATCTCGCGCCAATAAGCGTGACTGACATATTGTTTTATCTGTATCGTATTCAGCGTTGCCAATGCCTTTACTCGAAATTACCCGAAAATCAAAGTTAAATTCCCCAAATTGGGGCGAAAATATGGTCCAAAATATTAAATTCCCCGCAAGATTCCCCACAAACAAAAATCAAGTATTTCATACATTATTTCTTATATATACCTAAAAAACGACACAAAAATGTGCGGATGAGCTTTTTTTCTTTTTTTTGACCGTGACCGGATTTTGGAAATCTCTAATACCTATAAAAGTACACGAAACTTTAAATGACGTTTTTTTTTTTTTTAGGGAAAATCAATCATTCATATCCATTGAAAATACTAAGATTTAACCAAATTATCAGTATTTTCAATGGATATGAAGGATATGACTAAAGCCCCACAATTCCCCACACAGAACCATTCCCCAATCGATGCCCAATTACCCGCAAATCGGGGAATTCCGCACACATTGGCAACGCTGATCGTATTTTAAGCTAGGGTCCCACGTGCTGCTTTCTGATGACAGACTGCGCCACGTCAGACAGACAGGCCGAGGGAAACGTCGTATCTGATGAGATCTGTGGTAGGAATGCTCAGAACGGGCTGTGTCAGGCCTGGTAGAGAATGGGACTCTATCTACGGGTAACGCTTACATCGCTTACAAACTGACGTACAACCAAAAGCATAGTGATAAATGTGTAATAAGAGACCTTTACACGAGTTTTAATTGCTCAAATCTAAGGTATCAAAAGAAATATTTACACGAACAATTTCTTTACAATTATAGTGTCTTCCTAGTATTCTAATGCTATCAGTGTTTCTCGGTGGAATCGTAAAAGCTACTTAACTCACACAATTATTTCTATTTTCGTGTATATCTAACGCTCAATGCCTGAGCATTTGTGCAAAGAAACCAATAATTTATCGTACTGCAATACTAAATTAATACGGTATTAAACGAAGCAGCAGACAAGCAGCAGAAGCAGTGCGTCTGCTTCGTTTAATACCCGTGTCTACTTAAGTGCTCCTTCACGCGCCTTTTGTAAAGTTCATTGAGCGGTCTTTGCGGCATCCTCGGAGGTCCAACCTTGATGCCCGTCACTAACTCCATAGCTACCTTCATGGATGGCACGAAGTCTCCTGTAATAAATAAAATATTATATTCGCTTCTCATGCCTAAATTTAAATAGCTTATTTTTGAAACCGTCGTTTACGTTGACAAATGAAATTAGGATTCCTTGATTTCATAAAATGATAATTGAGAAGTTAATGAAATTATTTGTAAAATAGATAAAACATTCGACATTCAAAATCAGCTCATATGTACATTGCATCTAGGATGCTACACACATACTTGCAGATCTGTATCCAGATTACTTTCAAAGATAACATGGAATTTTAGCCGCTCCCTGCGGTTTCACTCGCGTAACTTCTGATCCCGTGACAACTCCGGGATTAAAAGTAACCTATATATTATTCTGAACCCTTACCTATATGTATACCAAGTTTCATCATAATCGGTTCAAAAGTTTTTGCGTGAAGGAGTAACAAACATAAATATATACACCCTCACAAACTTTCGCATTCATAATATTAGTAGGAAGTAGGATGATGCAGTAAATAAAAGTATGAGCTTATTTTGTTACTAGCTGATCCGCGCGGCTTTGCTCCCGTAGCATAATTATGTTACATAAAAACGGTTCTAGTGAGTTAATCT
>LQNK01000030.1:861943-880638 GCA_001586405.1 Phoebis sennae | reverse complement strand
TAGATATTACAATATTGTTTCAGGTGTTCATGGGCGGCGAGGATCACTTAACATCAGGTGACCCACTTGCTCCTTTGCCTGCTCTGCCATAAAAAAACAATAACAAATTAGTACTCAGTATCATTTTAAGTAACAGGTCAACATAGTCTTTAAGAGAAGTGTAAAAAGTCTTTTATCCAATTTTTAATCACTGTATCATAAAATCTATCGAAAATATATTTGCTGAAGTATGCTTAACTACGGTATAACGTTTTAGTTTCAAGTTTATTTAACAAAAACTGTGTAACAAGAAAACGAACCAAAGCAAAACTTTGTGGGTTGTTTCCAAAAGTTGGTGATTTTCTCAAGGGTTCTCTGTACATTTGTCAACATCTTAAGGCTTACGATTACTTTTATTGTCAGTAAGGCGTTAATAAGGAAAAAAGGTTTATTTTTGATTGATTGTTGTTTCTGAATATTTTTGTTGAACTGTCAATAGTTACGGATGCATTAAATTTAATTGTCAGACAAATTTCATTCGAAATTTGACTATGATATGTGTTGCTCAAATCGCTTTTGTCGATAGATAAACTAGCATAAAAGTGCCTCAGAAACCGGTCCTTAGTATAAAATAAGTTTGTTAATTAAATATAGGTCAGGTTCGTCATTTGATGAAATGCAAGACGTAATTGTGTGGCTAATGCAATAATTGGTATAAATAGAATAGATTTCACTGTAGCAAGTAAAAAGGGTGGAGATAGTAGTTGTAAGTAAATTTTACAGTATAAGGCATTTATTGCCCTATATTTTAACTCATAGCACTAGATATTTTTAAACTGTAAACGGAATGCTATCACCATTACGCATTTTTTTTAAATCAATGAGCATACCAAATCTTCCAATAAATGAAAAATTATTCTCCATCTATGCTTATAAGCCTGTAACAAATTTAACACAATACTAAACAGGGCTTCAATCACTTGTATTTATACACATAATTATGTACAAGCAATCCATTTGTAAACCCTACCTACGGTTTTGGATATTTCAAGCACATTTAATATGCTTAGTTCAAATATTCCGTGCATCAAACTGCGACGGACACATTACGATTCCCGTCGATCGAGTCTGTGGAGTGCCTAATACTGCTCTCGGTTGCGATAAGTTCTAGATTTGTTAAACCTTTGTACAAAGTTTATTCATAAACAGCAGTACTGAAGTTTTAATGACTTTTTGCACGTGGTGGAAACATTTCCAACTCAATGAATACATTAGCTGTAATGTAAATCTCGATACGTTAGAATGGGGGTGCTTTGATTCTAAATAGCAATAGTAAAGGCTATTGCTATTTAGAAGACTTCACTTCAATCGGATTAATATTTATCTCATTAATACTAATTAGGTGTGAAAGGCGAAGGCGTACTTAGGAGTGGGATTAATTTAACCTAAATATGTTTTGTATAATGTGATTTAATAAAGAGTAAATCTCTTCTTGAATTCCATAGTTATAGAACTTCATTATATTAACCTATATGTCTAAAATATAGAAGGGATTGTGTGATGTGTTTAATTTCTCAACTTATTTAGATATTTTTCTACTATATCAGACAAAAAGATGACCCAATTCATATATGAAATTCTGAAACCAATTTTCACATAACACCATTATTACATAAGACCCAAAACGCTTACAAAAGTGTCAGCAACAAATATTTTTGTATCGTGACTAGCAACATTAAGTTTAGCAACTGTGCCAGACGTTTATCATTCAAAAGTAGGCGCTATGTAAATGTGTGTACAAGTGACACATATTATATTCGGAAAAAGTTTCCCTATGCTACACTATTATAACTTTTATCTACTTCTTTTAGAAGTTATATTTGCGTGCATATTTAAACTTCGTTATTATGTCCCCGTGCACCACTAGTTCACCATACAATTGGATAAGAAGACTGTAATGTGTACCTTATCATAGTTGTTCGCCTACGGCCATTATATTGTGGAGAAATTGTTCTTTTTAAAGTTGGGGAATGAGAAACTGTGATATTAGGTTTTTCATTTAAAGTTATATTAAAATCGTTCCGTAGCGCTAAACTTTTCGTTTATTGCAATTCATATATTTTATACTGCTCTTTTATCGTGTAAATGACAGTCGAAAACGAACGTTGCCACGTAAAAACGGTTCATAAGTATTCGACATCTACAATGATTCTGATATTTCTTTTGAAACGAGACTATGATACTTTCAGATTTCATATATCTGATGCTTTAAATAAAAACTTTTCCGCTCAAGTATTTTGCAGCTATGGCCATTCACGAAGTTTTAATCCATCCGTTATTACTGAGGATTATGAGGAATCTTTTTATTGTTTTTATTTAGAGAGCTCGAGATTGCGTCGCGTTTTTGTTTTATTTTCATGCGACAATGAGGATTTTATCCGTTTATAACGGATTATGCAACTCATTTCTGTGACGTTATGGTGGCATGCGTGCATTTCAAAGCTTTTTAATTTTATATACTTTTATTATTTACATGAAACTCTTCTAATGAGTCCTTTGAATAATTTTTTTGTTTAATGACGAGTTACATGTTTAAAAGTTTAATTTTAACTATGCTGATCACATTTCTTGTTGGATATAAATCCATATTCTTTCCTGTTACCCCTTGCAGTTGGTTGCCTGGAAGAGATGACTATTGAGTGACAAGGCCGCCTTGCTGAGTGGAGAGGTAAGTTATTTATTTCTCAGCACAATTAAGTGTAGAAATAAATACAAAAGTAATGGCCCGATTATAATGTTTGTAAATAGATATTTAGAACAATATACTCCTTACTTAGCCCTACAATGTTAATTATATTCTATTAATAATTACAAAACATGTAAACACGTCCAATGGAAAATTAGTAGCCATCTCATTACTACTATAATCTTGCAAAACAAATAAGTTACATATGTTATATATAATGCAAGTTTATAAATGTGGAAAGCTTATACAATAGTGACAAATATTTACTAACTTGCTTCGTGCCGGAGCTGTGTCTAGTAGATTTGATATACAAACAAACCTATAGATATTTAAGTATAAATACTTTGTTTAATTTGATAGGTTGTGTTACATTATTTATTGATAACTATTTAATGTCAGCGGCTTCGCTCGCGTTAATTTTGGCGTCTATAAATAAATGGTATCGGAAATGACCCAATTGGCGCAGTAGATATGGCAATGGACTATTGCGCCGGAGGGTGTGGGTTCGATCCCCACGAGTAGAAAATTATGATGTGATGAACATTGTAATTTTCCACTCGGGATCTTCATTTACCTATAGTATATATGTATTTACGATAAAAATAGTATGTTTAAATATTTTTATCAGTTATCTATAGTACAAGCTTAGTTTGGGACTAGATGGCGTTGTGTTAAATGTCCAGGAATATTTATTTATTTTACCCTATTACCTAATCATGATAAAAGTCCTGATTACAGTTTAATTGTATTATTCGCCGCTCACCCCCCCATCCCTATAATATGATTAAAATACGGAAGTTGACTTGAGTACAAAAATATGGATGCTCATTATTTCGACTTATTCTTCTCCTTCATTCCTGTCATTAATCCTCTCCTTGTCCTCTCTCTTAAGGGTGTTTATGAGTCATCTTATTTGATAATATCAGGTTACCCGCGAGCGCCCTTGCACCCTCTGTCATGAAACAAAGGCATTATTGTGTCAAAAGCAGATAAAAAGACAGTTACAATACTTATTTATATATATTATATATACTTATAAAATAGTTATAAGACTTTATTTAGATCACATAGATCTTCCAGAAACAAAGAATACTGAAAAAAAAAACTCGAATAATTAATGTTTAAGCAGTCATTTTGAATGAAATTGAACTAATGAAATGTATTTTTGACAAAAATGGTGCGTAGGCATAGCATCTATATGAGATTTGTTTTATGTTAGAATATACAATACATATATACCTATACTTTCAAAATTAAAAATTCGTGTCACGGTAAATAAAAGCAGTATAGATCTTAGAAGGCGAACATAAATTTATAAGAATACATAGATTTTTCTCCAAACAAAGAATAAAACTACAAGCACAATGTTTAAATCATACAGTGATTGCACGATTTTTGTCGTTTGCAAAAATGCCTCAGGGTTGTCACAAATTCTGTCACACTGGAAAGTCATAGTTTTTGAAAAAGAAAGTGTGTGTTCATGTTTCGTATTTTAAGAAACTACCTGTAATTCATGTATCACCTGTCGTTCAGACATCGAAAATGCAATATTTTACTTATCGATGATACTCTTTTATATTTTATACAAACAAATTTTCGTCACCTTGAAAGCCTTGTCCCGCCACACGAACGGAAAATGTCGACATTTATCGAGGGAGATTTGGGACGCTGTCTATGTGACAGTTTCATGCAACGACTGCATGTATTCTTTAGACTGTGATAGATATAAGACAGCGAACACAAATTTATTTAGAACACATAGATTCTCCAAACAAAGAATACTTATTGGAAAGAAAAATAGCTCGAAAACCTTGCCGTGTTGATAGTACAGGTGCAAGCAAGACATTTATTTTTCTTTGGCACGTCTATGTTTTAACGATAGCGACAACGCCCGTCTACAAGAAGGATTTGCTTTGGAATAAAGGAAAATGTTTCTGTATCGATGCTTTTTAGTTGTCGGCCATTCTTTATTTATATTTCCAATATCTCGAACAAGCTAGTTTGGCTTCTGTAAATAAAGAAAGTGGTGGGCAAGCATATATTGCTGTGTAGAGAAAAAATAACTAAGACGAATTAAGTTTTCCTTTTTTCTATTTTTTATTTTTTAAAAGATTTGAAAACATTGATTCGGTGTGTAAAAAAAAAAAATTGTACTTGGATTGCGTACATTTTTGTTAAAACGAAATGAAGGTTGATTGCTAAATTTGTGAGACGAAAATAGTGATAGTCTCGCGATTTAAAAATACATTATTCTATATCTAAGCAAAATTTACGTAAAACCACAGATAATATAATACTATACTAGTAGTGAAACTAAATAACGTAAATTAAAAAAAAAGTAAATTCCACATCTCTTTTATGATGCTTTTCATATTAAACTAGCTTAAGGTTTATTATACGTTATTAGTAAAACGTGCCAGGTGTCGTGTTGCCAGGGTTGGATTTCACCGCTAAAATGTGACAATAGGTAACAAAATTTCGGGGTTATATTCATAGATTATCAATTAATTAAGACTTATCAGAAAATACATTAATATCGATGTTAATTTTTTACCTCTAGAAAGTAAATAAATTGCCAATTAATTATTAATTGTTTGTAATAATTGTTTGTACATACTTTTTAAATGTGTGTTTAAAATATATGTTGAACAGTTAGATGATTGACCATTTCTTGTTGATATTATTGAATGTGTCTAAAAAGGAATTCAAGCATAGACTTATTAGGTAGATTTAATTAGTGAAAGCGAATAGGTGTTTAATCTAAGTGTTCCTGTGCACCGGGATAATTCACATCCACGTGCCTAGACGCTTATTACCTGTTATTAGTGAAACCGTGCAGGTGTCGTGTCACCAGGGACGTATTATATCAACGTGACATAAAATGACACGTTGACTTTATTTGACACGTTGCATTGCCAGTCACGAGCATTATAAATCTATGCTTTTTTAGTATGAATGCTCTAAATACGAAAACATTAGGTTTCACTAAAACCTGTATATGATGATACCTCACACAAACCTAACTAGACGTATTATACTCGTTATAAGTGAAACCATGCAGTTGTCGTAATACCAGAACGTATTTTATCTACGCGCATAATAAATCTATGCAATTCCAAGTATGAGCGATATTTTATGATTTCTGAAATGTCAATTACATACAAACAGCTTAAGCCGTTTAAAGTACACCTAACTACTAAAGTGTTAATGAATGAAGGAGTATATATGTCCAAAGTGTCAATTAAATCATGGAGTTAAATAAAGTGCCCAATCTTGCGATACACAGCATTTAAATTTTGTGTACTTGTATTGATAAATACATCACATGAAGCTAACTAGACGTTTATTGCTCGTTATTAGTAAAACCGTGCAGGTGTCGTGTCACCAGGGACGTATTATATCAACGTGACATGAGATGACTCATCACTCGGTTCTATTTGACGTTGCATTGCCAGTAATGCGGTTTATAAATCTTTACCATTTATACAGAAATGTAACGAGTATAGTTTATGTTATATAGTTTAAGTGGTAAAATTTTTCTATATTAAAATTAACTTTTAAATGATAAAAATAGGAAAAAAGTAGCGTAACGAAGTACCGCTATAATGTCGAGATCGCAGTAAAGAAAAAAATAACATGAGTACATAGTTGTACCTTATAGTCAGTTAAAATTTATTACACGTTATTAGTGAACCCGTGCAGGTGTCGTGTCACTACGGGCATATTCAGCGTGACAAGAGATGACATACACAGTTCAATTTGACGTTGCCAGTCACGCGCATATTAAATCTGTGCGTTTATGTTCTTGTAATTGAACAGTCTATGAATTCTAAAGTGTCGTGTTAAATGCACACTTGAGCTTAAGTTGCCTAGAGAACGCTGATATGTTTAGAGGCAACTTTTAAATTGAGAAATCCTAAGTATGGCGTTTTGACGGTTAAATATCATATATCAGTTTTTTTTTCATGTTAGTGAGGAGGACATCTTTTAAAGATATTTCGTCTTCTCGAGGAAGAAGACACAATTGTGTGGACTTTTCACCCACTTAAATGTCTTCGGGGATCAGCGTTTAATCACAAATAGAGGACTTCGAGACCTTTTCTTACAGCAGTCAAGCACAGCATGAGGTTCATGAAACGGGACTGGATAAAAGGAGTAGAACAGTAGAACAGGAGAGAGGAATGGTATGGAAATAAAGGCCTCCACGGCCCCGCTCACCGTACGAAACACAGCGCAATACTGCTTCACGCCGATCTTCTACTGGGGGGAGCCCCTTAGTAGAAGAGATTACTAACCTCTGGTAGTGATTTCACCAGTGCGAGCATGGCCGAAATGTGCAATGCTCGGCAATATTAGCTAAAGATAAGATGATATGCAGCAGAATTACCCTTACTTACCTCTTACGGGGTAGGAATGGGGTGGCGACACTCGTATTCTAACCCGTCGCCACACGCTACACTACACGGGTAAAGTAAGGGATATAGTCTTTGATGTATTTCACATCTACCTAGTTAGATGTTTATTACACTTTGCAGGTGTCGTATCACCGGGGACATATTATATCACCGCGTTACGAGAGACGACACATCACTCAGTTCTATTTGACGTTGCATTGCCAGTCACGCGCATAATAAATCTATGCATTTACAAGTACGGAACGCTCTATTCATTCGAAATGCCAGTTTTCATTTAAAAAATAAACTGATCAACGCAGAGTTAAATTCTTTGCGAAAAATGAATAACGTTATTATGCCATGGTGATGTTCAATTATTTAATGAATAATGTACATATTTTTGTGTTATGGAAATATACGTTTATTTAAATTTTAATAGGTGTCTGCTATTTACTCACTTGAGGTATAAATTTGTTATGAGATACATTTACGATATGTTCTACACCAACAACTTTCAATTATTTTAATGTAGTAATATTTTTGTCATGAATGGTAGTTTACTTAGATCAATATTAGTTACAATTTAAATTTTTTAATGAATATATTAACGATCTAGAATATACATAAGAAAATTTATGAATAATATATAATATTATAAATACGAAAGTTTGTGAGGATGTATGAGTGTTTGTTACTTTTTCATGCAATAACTACTGAACCGATTATAATGAGACTTGGTATACATATAGGTATACCTGGTATACATAAAATTCAGAATCAGATATAGGCTACTTTTAATCAGGGAGCAAAATCCACGGGGCGCGGTTAGTAGGTAATAAGATGATAAAGTTTTACCTTGCAGTATTAAATCCTCCTACTTATTATCTTAGAAATATTATATCGAGCTTGTGCCTGCGGCTATCGATAAAAGGTTCTCTTTAATTTAATTCTATTACGTAATCCACCGAATAGCCTATCTGTATCAAAATCCGTACTTTATTTGTGACGTGATTCAAACAAACATCTAAACATCCAAACTCACTTGTGCTCATTTTTTTAAAGTTAAAATCCCTAAATATTAATAAGTATAAGTTACTCTACTCTTGTAAATATACTCATCATATAATATTCGCTAATAATTAAATGGAACTTTTCCTCAATGTATCAATAACACAATATCTTAATGTTTTGTAAACACTGTTATTTTGAACTTAGGAATCTCGAGTGATAGTAAAATACAATACATTATGGACTGAACTTATTATCATAAACACATTGTTATGCAACCCGCTGATAAAACTTGGTGTCAATATTTTGTTACCATGTGAATTGGAATAGAATATTTTTAATTATAGCAACAATTTTGTTATCTATAAAGCAAAGACGGGTTTGTTGCAACACTTATAATTCGAGATCTGGTGAACCAATTCAACAGAAAATTCGTGGGAAGATAGCTTAGGATTAGGAGAAGGACATAGGATACTTCTTAACCTGGGAATCTCAAGGGCTATATATGCGGGTAAAACCGCGGGGCACAGCTCTTATATCTATGAATAAATAGCTTCGGCCCGGAGATTATTTGCCTTTAATTTTGGGGCCGTAGATCTATAAAATTTATCCCTAATCCCTATCCTAGTAACCTAATCCAACTAATAGTAAAGGAAATTTTCTTAAAAATCTAGTAGTTGCTTCTAATGGAATAATGGGTGCGTCGGTCAATCTTAACATAGACTAGACAAAGAAAGAGCCGTTTTACTTACGGACAGTACAATATTCTACTAGCCGTAAGTCTAAAGCGTAGTAGTATCTACAGCGTAGTAAATAATTGTGACATTTACATAACTACCAAAACTTGGTTCCGATTGGTTATTGGTTAATGAAAACGACTCGTATCTGTTATACTATAAGGTTCTGTCGCTTTTAGTAACCGAGCTTTATATAAATATGGATGAAAAAGTATTTTCTGCATTTGAAATTATTTTAGTCGAAAAGGACAGTTGTACACGTAACGATAAAGATCAGGTACAGTATCTGCCACACACGCAAACAAAAGTTTAAATATTAAAAGTCATATCGATCAGATTAATATCAAAAATTACAGTTGTAAACATATTTGAATGGAAAAGTTTTACCGGATATATCTGTGAGATATCAAATATCAGTTAATTTCAGGTCAACAATTTAAACGATATAAAGATAGTGAACGGGATACGTGGGGGCGATTGTCCCCGTAGTCTACAAACGAATCTCTAAAAACAACCCCTTATCTAAGTTCTATAAATAACAAACCATTTATGGACTTGGCGTTAGGCCGAGAATACGCTTGGCGACAGCCGGCGTTTGGCGGTGACACGGTTGCTTTATATCCCCATATTTCTATTCATTGTGTATGCAATATAATTAGTGTATTTTGTCACACTAGTAATTATGTAAACTTACCTTAAGTATGTCTCGCCTACGAATACACGTGTATGGATACGGTTGCATACAGCTACCGACTATCAGTTGCCACTATTCAGCATTTATAGAGTTCTATTTTGACCATAAAAATATTATAAACTTATCATTGCCATACAAATCAAAATGAAGTAATTTTCGCTAGAAATGATAATTGAAAACTTTCAAATTTCACATATTTAGGTTTTAATCAAAATTTAAAATTAACAATACATTAAATTGATTAACTACTTATATTGCTTACCAAATAATAAAATCTATTTCATTTAGGTATTATAATAATTAGATGTAACTCATTATATGCACTAACAAAACAGTCAAAACAGTTTTGTTTACGACACAATTGTATTCAAAATATTTATATTTGTATAATGACTAAATAATTTCTTAATTGCTCTGTGTATAAGCAACCCTTTTAGCGAGGCCCATGACATGTTGTTTTGAACTTAGTGGCGTTCAGTTGTAATAATTGACAAAGGTTATCTATTCTATTTATTGAGAGAGTGAGCCATCAGTGGGCACCCAGACGGGAACTCCAGTTTTACCCGTACTCGGTTATTGTAAACAATCGAGCAGTGAAAAATGTGCCTGTTGACCAAAAACGTGCACTGGATTATTTATATTATGTTCTTATACGGAAGAATCATCAGTGGTGATACGTTGACTTTAAATTCAGTGTTCAAAGACTTGTGTAGCCGGTCGTTGTCGAATTTAATATTTCAGATCTGCACTGGTAATATAATGATCAGTGATCTTCCTCCGAATAGTCTTTCGAAAGTGAGAGCGAAAAGGGCGGCGATGGCTTACTTTTCGGAGAGGCATAAAAGACAAGTAGCCGATGAATGCTGTGTTCATGCATGCACTGTGGCACAACTTATCCAGTACTGCCCTGAAGATTGGTGAAGTGAAATACAAATGTACTTACTAAGATTAGTCAGTCGGTTTAAGAGGTGTGAAATTATGAACCTCAAAAGTGATCTCATTTTTGCTTTAATTATAAAATATGTAAATAGTACCTAACTTCATAATTTAGGTCAAATGTAGGTATTTTAATTAAAGTGTTATAATTATTGGGAAGGGTGTAATTTAGATTTATTTAATGTGATTGCAGTTTATAACGTCCAGTAACATTGTACCAATAATTGTGTATGTTACGATTTTATAAAAATAGTGTAATAATAACCACCCAATAATTGTCTTCAAAAATAGTGCGTACTAATATATTTTATAAAAAATAAAATAATTATAAAAGCAAATAAAAAGTCCAAGGTTCTGTTTGTTTGTAATAACTTATTTCTGTACAGACTGATTATATTATCTTAAATTATTTAATTTTAGGAACGAATGTTTTATTTAATCTAGAATATTTCAATGTTTTGCGAGTTGTATGTAAATTAAATTAAATCTGTACATTAAAGATGTTTGGGGAATTGTATTGTTTAATGTTGTGTGTATTAAAATATTTATTTAAATTATTGTTTTATTTTTAATTTCGCAACACCCTGTTTATCAAGGTCTTATCACCACCACGTGCAAAGTTGTCAATAATTGTGTCAATAAACATATCTTGTATCTAAATGTAACCTATATTCGATATCTAGGTCAGATGTTGTACTGAACTCTTCTAATCTGACCTTAATTTGCATCGAGAGTAAACAATGCGATAATAGACAAGCTGATTATTATTAATAGACGTAGTGGAGAAGACCCCTAGCATGGGGCAGAAATTCCTAGCATACTTTCCAAATTACTTATTCAAAGTAATTAATGTGACACAGAAACACTCCAAAGGTTGAATTTTTTTTTATTAAAATTTTTAATGGATTAAAGATGAGATTTTGAGCATTTTTAGTATGTTGATCACAAGCAGACTATTAAATGTCGTAATGTCGAATACTGCTTTAAGCATTTGTTACTGAGGATAACCGCCACCAAGGAACACAAGTACAGCAGACAAAGTAAGGAACCATAAAGTAGACGAACAAAATTAGTTGATTATTTCTTATATTACATGTTATGTGAGCATTGCAAGCAAATCCCATCCGTTATTACGGAATATATTCCATATCATACTTAAAAACTTGGCTAAGAGCTTTTATCAAAGACTGCCCATGAATATTGAGTGTACAGCCTTAAAGTTTCTAAAGCGCATGTTACATGCAAGCAATAAGGGGGCTATTCAACGTCGTAAGGCAATGTGTAACGTGTCTTAAATGAAAATTCTTAAAAGGATTTTATTTTGCTTTCTGAACACAACAACTATTTAGTAATCTGTGAAACGACTGCAAGCTTTATAGGTGGAAACCTTTATGTGTCAATATTGATTTTTTAAAGAGATTTCAGACGCAAATATAAGGTGTAATGAAAAGAATGGTATACGAGTTGCTCTAATTATTCAAAATTAATAAAATGTTAGAAAAGCATACCTAGTTAAATATTTTCCGCGAGAATGAATCATTCTAATAAAGTAATAATTTACTACTTTCATGGTAACCAAAGTAAGGCATCGCTGGTTTAAACTATACTAGGGTAACTAACAGTAATATAAATTTGATCATTTTTAATAGCTCAATTACCACGTATATATTAGGTTTAACTAGGCATAGTCCGTATGCAATTCACATGATTATATTTTATAGGATTTATTTATTTATTTATTAAACATTTTATTTATAAAAGCATTGAGACAATCGCAGAAATTGCTATCTACAATACAGTACAAGAATATAATAAGAATTATGTAAAAATGTAACATATTATGTTTGTTCCCTATCTTTTAACTCTTTGCGATAAAATATACAGTCTGAAAAAAGTAAATTTAATTTAAGTAAAAATAATTGTTTTTATAATTTGACAACCAGAAAATCTGGTGTTGACATTTTCCATACCTCTTTGTCTAAAATTAAAAAGATTTTATGTGAAGTATTCTTCCGATGAATACTCTCCGACATTTTTACTACCTAAGAGATTTGTTATTGATAGTTTGTATTTATGAAGGCTTATAATTGCCTCTATTTGTACTTATTAAATATATTAACATATTTGTAACCGTAAGTTTCAGTAAAAAAATAAATAAATCAACTTTTTAAATCAGCCCACACACCCTAAAACTTTTTTGCCGTCGTTAAACCTAATGTCCATTAAAAGACAATGAAATCCTTTAAAAGGAAACAGACAATGAAAAATGAACGCATATGCAGACAATAGACAGCCTGCTTTAAGCGAAGTCATAGTGTGTAAAATTGTATAGACTCACATGTCACATATTTGTTTCTAAAAGCTTAGCATACATGAACGTTGGATATGACTTCAAAGGTTTTGCATCGAATGTGTACATTTTTTAGTGCATTCATCGAAGTAATTCATGATAACAAATTTTTACATCTGATCAAGTAATGTTTTGACGAAATAATGCATGAATATTACGGACTCACGGGAAATTTGGTGCCTATCCTACTAATATTATAAATATGAAAGTAGGAATGTTCGGATGTGTAGATTTAATTAGCATTTGAATTTTATTTTTTTTTCTAATATAACAAAGAGGAAATGTTTGTTTTGTATGGATGTTAGTCAGATTTTCACACCAAACCTGTTGGCCTGATTTCATAAATTCTTTCACCATAAGAAAGCTACTCCATCTTTGAGTGATAAAGGGTATAATATACTATAATGGTTCAGCGAAGCCGCGTGAAGTAACAAGTATCAAGTATAATTATCATCAAATAGCAAATTTCTCAGTAAGATGCTTGTCAGTTCTAAAATGTTTTAAAAAATCGTTAGATATAAACTTCAAGATTATTGTTGTTATGACCTTTCCATCTTCCTCAAATAATTGAAATATCTGCACTGTCTTTTGTTTCCAAAAATAGGGATCATTTTAATAATTGCCTTTCGAAAATCTCTCCGAAATTAAATCCAATTTGATGGCATTGCAAAGGGAGGCTCCCTTTTAAGTCGGAAATTAGTCTCTATTCAGGTCGAGTCGATTAGTCTGCGTTGGACGCATAGAAGATGAGCTATTATGCAACTATACCTGGGTGTAGATTTTAAGACTGTCTACATAGCCATGTCTGACAAAACCTTTCAATCTGAATATTACGCAATGCCTTTTTGGGATCCCAGTTACTAATAGTTGTTAGTTGGTTGGTTACGCGAGAATACAATGTTTTTACTTCAAAACTAATTATACCACATTTTATAAATTAAGAGCTTGATCCGGGCTAGAGCTTGCGTTGTAATGTATAAATCACTAGCTTTCCGCCCGCGGCTTCGCCCGCGTGGACTACAAATTTCTGTACTTTGTGAATTTTCGAAGTAGAGGTGGTATGACAATTTTTAAGATTTAGAAACGTACGTTTGTAAAAATATATCTAGTAAAAGTTCGAAGTATATCCTACATTAAATATAACAAAAGTGTCACTGTTCAGTTTTATATAATTCTAATAATTCTATTTTAATTTTTTTGCAAAATATTGACATTTTGGAAATATGTCGTGTACTCTCAGAATAAAAGAGTTCATGTTTCCATGGATTTAACACATATTTGCTTGAAGACCCAAACAATATCTTCTGGATGTTGGTTAGTCTTTGTTGTGATTAGCCGCCATTATAGTAATCTACTTTCGAGATTTTTGATAAGGCTACATTTATCAATAAAAAGTGCTTTAAATAACACCTAAAAGATTTAATGTACCCACGCGCATTGATGATATGTTTCGATGGATCACTTTGAACCCTCATATCTTTTTTATTTTTTAACCGATTTGAATGAAACAAACACTAAAACCTCCGGGTGACTTGCCGTAATAAATAATCGAAAACCGTATTTCAATCGGTTAAGCCGTTTCGGAGTTGACTGCGTACAAACGCCCGACAAACAGACAAACAGACAAACAGACAAACAGACAAACCGACAAACAGACAAACAGACAAAAATTCTAAAAATCATTGTCTTGAGTTTAGCATCATAAATGAAACACGAAACACTAATTTTTTCTTGAAAATATTAAATGTACAGACACGGCTAGTCTACGATTTTATTATATGTATAGATTTCAAAATATTCATATGAAAATAGCCTATTTAACATACAATCGCCCGGCCATCTCGAGTCTGAAACCTCGCCTCACTCGTTCTATAAAATATTAATAGTTGTCCTCTATAATTAATTAAGTATTTAATAAAATTATACCAGGCGACTAATTAAACTAGAATTTATTTTGGAATACGTAAGTGCTTCTAAATTAATATAATAAGTACTTACGTATAAAATAATTTGTTTATAATGGAGGGGCTTTAAATTGTAGAAAATCTTTGTTCTTTACCTAAATAATGAATAGTGCTATAAAATATTACTTTACTAAATAAATTGTGATGAAATTGAACGCCTACCGCAATTATTTGATACGATCATAAATCGTGAATTATAGCGTTGATTAAAGCAATGAAATATACTATTGGCTGAATAGTTACACCAGAAAGAAAAATATTATTCAAAAACATGATACAAAATATAATAATACGCTGGATTAAAATATACAAAAATCCCAAGCCTGCTATTATATTATGAGCAAAATTTTATTGGATTAAAATGTATATAATAAACTTGAAATAATCTTTTTCCTGATACATCAAAGAATTGCGGAGAGATTTAACTCGTGTTACAAAGCTAAAAGAATATTTAATACCAATTTTTCTTATCTTACTTCATTCTTTAAATGTCCGTGTGTTAAAACCTTGATATTATTTAATTTACTTAAAACACGTAAATCGCAGTTAACTAGAAGCGTTAAGGAAGATGATGTAAATCAAAAACATAATGAACCACAACATAAAATAAACGTACCTTATAAAGAAAAGTGGTTACCGGTGTCTCACGTTCGTTCTAAAGTAATGAAACAATAATAAAACCCTTTGGAAGTATTTTATTCAATACTAGCTTTCCGCCCGCGGCTTCGCACGCGTGGGCTACTAATTTCTGTATTTTGTAGAGGCGCACAACAAAAGTTTAAAAAAATTACGGTCACAGGACCGCTGATATATGCGCATGTCTATAGTTTCTTTATAATTTTCTATAGAAATAGGTTTGACCAAAATCTCACAGTGCGCGCGTCTCTTCAAAATACAGAAAATTGTAGCCCACGCAAGCGAAGCCACGGTCGGAGAGTTATTTATTTTGAGATTTTTGAGAATTTATTGAGTGTTTTTAACGTCTTAATCTATAGGTTAATAGTATAAAAAGACATGTCCGCAACTGAAGCAAAATCTCACATTGTCACGTGGTATGACAATTTCACGACTTTAGAAGCATATATCTCAAAAAATATTTATTTTAGCAAAAAACGTATTTAGAAACCTCAATATCATTTTTAAAGACCTTTCCAATGAAACCTCACTCAATGATTTATTCGCGAATTAATTTTATTACCCTCCGTTTACTTGTATGGAGAGCCACCCCAAAAACTTATTTTTTTCAATAAAATGTAGCTTATAAGTTGCACCTAATATTGGTCTATCAGCATGTGAAATTTTATAAAAATCTGCCTAGTGGTTATTACGTGATTGACGCACATACAAACAGATAACCAGATAAACAGACAAACAGAAAAAAAAATTTAACCATGGTTTTGGTATCTATAGAACATACATATTGCATACCAATTACTCTTTTTGAAAAATATTCAATGTACAGAAATAGTTCGGTTACTGTTTTTTATTATATGTATAGATGTAAAGTACCTGCGTTAAAAGAAATACAAGAAAATAAACATAAAAAGCAACTCTTTAATCGTTATTATTCACATCCCAACAATATTTTTGTCGAATATTCCACAAATGTGGGTACGCTTAACCTCACCTCTACTGAATAAACAATGTAAATATGAATTTACAGCGCCCACAGAGAGTATGAAAACTAATGGCTGCAGAATCCTTAAATATCGAACAAAATGAAAATAAAGGAACCGTACCTGTGTGGGAAATACTGGAAGCGACAGCGTATGAAAACAATTTCAACTGTGCAAGGGTTATTTTGAAACTTTAAATCGAAATTGATAATTTCTATTTGATTTTTCTTCTGCGTTTATTTTAATTAATTATTTTGTTTTTCTATTGGGCTTACTGGCATATTTTTTTTACTGTTTTGGGTTTCTAAAGCTACATAATATTAACTTTTTAATTAAAATATTAACTTTTCATTAGCTAATTAATTAAACTGTTTATTGAAATCAAAGTTTGGCAGATGCCTTGCCAGCTTAATGGAAGAGGAGGGGATCAAGAGAGAAATTTGGAGAAAGTAGAACAGGATGGGAGAGGAGTGAAATGGAAATATAGACCTCTGTGCCCCCGCACACCAAACGAAACACAGTGTAATACTGCTTCACACCGATCTTCTGCTGGGGGGGTTGGTAATTACACCGGTGCAAGCTTGGCCCTATCGCGCAATTCTCGGCTCCCATACTTTTGTTGCTGAAGATGTTATGCACCAGAATTACCCTCTGCATTTTTTTTATTTGTTTACTTTTATCCTTAAAATGCATAAAATAATGCGTTCATATCTTTATTCTAGGATTTCATATGTGAAGATGTTTCTCCCCACTAAAATTTATTCTAAAAATTTTAACTCTAATTTGATACGGATCTTATCGGTACGATACAGAACGATCATGAAAGGAACATATTAAATTACAATCCCAAATAATAAATTAAATGTACCGCCGTATTTATCTACCACGTGACAGAATACCGTTATTTAGTATGCAAGTGATGATAAATTAACTATCGCATTAATCTGCTTCGCGATAAACCCTTAAACCAGAGCAAACCTTGATGAATGATCAGCTCATGTACGAGTATATATTCATATATTATATGGGATTTCCCTAAGCGTTACTAATTAGTTGCTTGCTATTTTTTGAGCATTAGTTGTATCGATTTTGGTTGAGCGGTTCTAGTTGCAGTTATAAATTAATTTACACTGTAAATGGCTCACGTTTCACATAATGACGATCACTGTTCAAGTATATATTATAACATCAGTTAACAAAATTAGTCATTAACCAGATTGGCGCAGTGGATATGGCAAGGATCGATTGAGCCGGAGGGTGTGAGTTCGATTCCCACGAGTAAAAAATTATGATGTGATGAAATTGTAACTTCCTACTGTCTTAGTGTTCATTTATCTTTAGTATGTTACATACATTAAAAAAAAGAATGTCTATCAGTTATCTATTTCCCAACTATATTTAGTGTAGGACTAGGTGGCGTTAGACATTTTTTGCATTCTTAAAACATTTGATAAACTTATTCTTGATGAACTACGATTGCTAAAAATCTCTTTGTAGATTATAGGGTTTTCATTTGATCCTCCCATATTACCACTTTTATTTATTCCCGCCTCATATCCCACCCAATTGCAGCGTAATGCGAAAATCGCAGCTAACTTTATTGGTATCACCGAAGCACGAGGAATCCCGCATGTCATTTCGTCGCCGGGGGCAAGAAATTGAACGGAACATGCCACGACACGCATCCAGTATAGCTAGAACTATCACTATACAGTATTTTAAGGCACGGCACGTGTAAATCAAGTGTCATTGAATACTGGTGATTGTGATATGCGGCTCGGTGCACCCCTCCGAGGCATATTGGACAATCTACGATACCTGACATAACTGCGGATTTCATTACAGTGCATTGAGTAATCATGATGAGATTGTACGTCGTTTGATATTGTTAATCGCTTTGAGGTTCTGAAAGACGGTATAAAATGAACTCAGCGTAGTTTCTAAAGAAGGATCCTAGCATTTCTCTAACGAAATCAATTGAGGCAAGAACGTATTTTTACTTGATTATGGTTTGATTGAAGCAGACTATCTCGTATGTCTGTTCGTAGCTGGAAGCACGGCATTGAATGGAACATACCACATCCAGTATATCTAGAACTATTTTATATGATATTTTAAGGTAGAGCATGTGTAAATGAAATGTCATTGAAAGAAAGAAAATGTCATATACCTTTTGGACTTTGACGAATAAACGTTGTTGTCAAAAAGTTCCGGACTTTAATATTCATTAAAATAGTTTTTTCCAAAGTTTAACTACAGCGTCTGTGTAAT
>LQNK01000030.1:809809-861347 GCA_001586405.1 Phoebis sennae | reverse complement strand
TTGATAAATAAGTATTTTTTCTTGACTACAACAAGATTTGGACAAACCATCGTGGGTACAATATAAATTAACTTGAGTATTACTAGTTAACGTGAGTTAGTGAGTGAGTAAGTAAGTATTGCTTTTTCTACTTTTGAGTCTTTGTCTGTTTTCTTCTATGAAAGCGCCTTTAGCAAAAAGTAATATCTTATATATAGATTGATATGATATTAATTGTTTGAATAGGTACCAAAAATATTCCCACAAATATAACCCAATTACAATGCCCGAATACAGCTTTAGAAAGTAAAATTTCTTTTTCGACCAAATTCAGCTATAATCTCATTTCAAAGGATCTTGCTAAACGCCACTTACATAATCTAATATTAGCGCCGCAATTTGAAGCTCATTTTAAGACCAGCTATGGATTTCTTTTTTAAGTTTGGTAATAATCTTACGAGTAGTTAAAAGAAACCTTTTTTGAATCTTGTATATACTTTTGAGTGGAATGCTCTACTAAGAAGTCGGTTTCGTAAAAATTCTATTACCAACTGAAACGTGGTAAAATGTATGAGCGTGTATAGACCAAACTTCAAGTATAAGTCAGACTAAAAAGAATAGAATAAATACGGACTGCTCAAAGCTGTTCATTACATTACCGCTAAGCCAAACTAAAGTTAGCTGACCGTAGAAATAAAAGTTTAGTAGAAAGATGTTAACACTTTCGAATCCGGTAACGAAAAAGAATTTACGGAACGGCAAATGGAGCAAACTTCGCACTCCAGTCCTTGTGGAGGTAATGACCCAAGTTTTGTTTTTCTTGTCCCCGCTTGTTTTTCGCCGATTTACCGCGGATCCCATTTTTCTGTAAAGTTAGGACTTAAATTGTTAACTTTTATAAGAATAAGACGCTGTGCTGAGTCGGGCTCTCTGATTTATAAATAACTAACTTTCTCGGAGTCGAGTTATTGGTTTAGAACAAATTCAGTCAAGCTCGCACCGGGAAGCACACTACAATATTGGCGCAAATTTAAATTATTAATGAACGTAGCATTTTAAATGATACTGTGTATCCGATGAGTTAAAATAAATATCTGGATTCCTTTCTTATTATTTTCACTATTACGTCGTTAGTAATTTTCTCAAATTTTCCTTTCTTTGCAAGCCAGCAAGCCCTTTTCTGGTATAATATAATATCGGTAACCACTTTACATACGGTGTACTGGACGTTTCTGTGTTGTTCTGATGACAAAACGAAAGTCTACACATGTCGGGGTCATAGATTTGATTGAAGGCTGAATTGGGATGCAAATCTTTTTATATCAGAAAAAAAATAGTCAATTTCACATCTTCATATAGATTCCTTTTATTAGAATGTAACCAATTTGTTTGCGATTAGATAACCACAACACGAAATAGAACGATGTACTAAAGCTTAATGGGCCCATGTATGGTGACTATTGTGTAAATAGCCAGAAATTTAGGATTTAGAGGAAACAATTAAACTTTATTACTAATAAATAGACAAGGTACGTAGCCTGGAATAACATTTATATAAAATGCAAAAAGCATTTGATTTTACGAATGTATAAACTGCCAGTCATGAACACACACTCCTTTTTTATGAGAAACGATTTTTACTTCCAATTTGGAACAGCCTTGTGGCTTTTAGAGTAACACTGTGATATTGAATAAAAAATGTGAAACAAATATTATATCTAAACAATACTTTTCTTTTGTAATTTTAACACGTCGCTTATAACTCAAGTAATAAGTCTACGTAAAAAGTGACCGAACGCGAACTTCCAAAGTGGATATGAATAATATATACAACTAACCCAACTTTACCAACAAGGATTTTATTTTATCTGTTTCCCAGACTCGTGTCTTTATATGAAAAAGTTTTCTGATATTAAAGAATCCGTAGGACAACCACTATTTCAATCAGAATGTTGTCATAAGGAAAAATTATATCTATACTTTTGTATATCAATACATAACAAAATTCAATTTATTCTTCATCAAGTTATAAAAGTAATAGGTACATATTGTTTATTTTAGACTAGCCACGCTGAGAACTCCGGGATTAATGGTAGCCTATGTGTTACTCCAAACCCTAACCTGCATGTATACCAAGTTTTATCATATTGGGTTCAGAAGTAATAGAGTATAGAGTAGTAAAACTACATAGTAAAAGTTTTGCGTGAAAGAGTAACATCCTCACAAATTTAGAGTCTCTGTCATAATATTTTTAGTTGATTCGATGTTAAAGAGAATGTTCGCTACTATATAGAACACAAAGTCTACTATTTTGAAGAATTTTATATTCTTCAAAGTAATATATAATAACCTTCAAATTAATATTCTTTCAATTTCATATACATCCTTAATTGAGCAAAGATCCACGAGCTTCCATTTAGCAAGCTTAATGAAGGTAAGTGGAAAACTATAAATTACGATACCCTCTAAAAGGATAATCACACGGGCAAATGAGAATATAGAGTCCCTAAGTGGGCCCTTAATTGATAAAGTATCCTTGCGATATGTGCGTGAGCTTGTATATTGTTATGTGTTTTCGTCCGTTAGTAATGAATTCACTGTGGGACGCTTTTTTGAAGTTATTAGCTTCTGCCCGTAGCTTCGCACCAGTTAAATATAGGTTAGATCTATCTACACTAATATTATAGAGACTAAAATTTTGTTTGTTTGTTTGTAATGAATTGAAAATTACTGGACCAATTTTAAAAATTATCTTACCCTTCGAAAGCAACATTATCCACGAGTAACATAGGCTATTTTATAGCCTATGTAATATATAACATTATACAACGAGAGCGAAGCCGCGAGGAGCAGTAGATCAATACAATAGAAACCTATTTGTATACGAAATTCCATTAAAATCAATTTAGTGGTTACGGCGTGATTGACATCCAAATATTCGAACTTTCACTTTTATAAAATTTTTAGGATAGGAAGTGGACTTGTAGATACTGTGCAAATATTTATGTTGTTTATCTAACTTCTGTTACAATCAAAAACAATACGAGTTAGATGAAATTGAAAAAAATATTCTTTATTATGATAGGCAGATAAGGAAGCTATAGCTATGAATATAGCTAAAGCCTTACGCTAAGAAGCGGATGAATCCACGGAACACAGCTACTAAGAAGTGAACCAACAAATAAATAATTATTAGACGATTAATGACAAATATATTCACTTAATATTCCAAAAGATTCGAGTGTAAGAGTCATATATTAAACCTTTACTCCCAGACGTTCTCTAGGGATCAGATAAAAGGAATACTTTCACACGTAATAATATGGCATTAGGTATAAAAAGTATATCGACTTCACCGTTCAAAAGGGTGAACATCGACAAATATTGGCGTTCAGATGAAGTCACGTAATCCAGTTTCATATGTATACGCCAGTCATAATAAACTGCATGAATACTGTCACCGAATGACGTCGTAAAACTGAATTCGGTGAAATTGAAAAATTGTTGTCGAGTTGAAAGAATCGTTTAACGAGCTTCAAAATCTGTAATCTTAGTTTGGAGTTAGTTAGAAGCGAATATAAATTAATACTTTTAAAGGGGTTTTAAACGCAGTTTATTAAACATTAATTTACATTATTATTAACCCGACGTTTCGAGCACTTTACAACGAGCGTGGTCACGGATGACTGAGATGACAGTTGTCTTCATGAGCGTTTCAAAAATTATCCAAATTACATCTTAAATAATATATCCAAAAATTGTTATTTTTAAACAAAACCCTTCCTGTCTAATAACATAATACATTCAGCCTAAAAGCTAGAGGCAGATCGGAAGGCTGTAGCGAGCATGACAAAGGCATAAGGAAGTGTCCTTAGCATGCATTCTTGTGAGCCTTTGTGCCTGGCCTGTCGAGCTGACATTATTACTCTGCGTACCTGCAAGTAAAATGTACCAAATATTTTAACCATAAGTTGATAGTAGCGTAACATTTCGGGGATATCGTACATATTAAACAAAATACTTTTTAAAGGATTTTAAACGCGGTTTATTATACATTATTTTACATGTTGAAATTTTAGTTATTTCAATTGAATAAATCTTTTCGAACTGAAATAATATCATTACGAAAAAATAACAATGACAATAATATTATTTGAATTTAAAATCTATGAATCCTACTAATATTATAAATTCGAAAGTTTTTGAGGATGTATGTATGTATGTTTGTGACTCTTTCTTGCAAGAACTACTGAACCGATTATGATCAAACTTGATATACATATAGGTTCAGAATAAAATATAGGCTACTTTGAATCCCGGTGTTGCCACGGGATCAGAAGTTACGTGAGTGAAACCGCGAAGCGCGGTTAGTATGATATACATTTTAGTACATCAAAAATTCGATGAAAGATTTTAAAAAATGCGCAACTCAATTTCACAGAAATTCAGTCCCCTTTGTAAATTTGAAATCGATATGAAAGTTATAGTCACTTCGCGAAACTTGTAACGTCTTAGACGCTTAAAATTTCATAGACACTTTTTTCCTCGAAAAATCAATTTAAAACAAGAAAAGTTAAAAGAAAGGGTCGCTTATCTTGCGACGGCAGCTGTGCTGGAAAAACAGGGAAATTGTGAGGATGGCTGTGATTTTATGAAGCTATTTCTTTGTATTAGCCGGCAAGTTAGCTGCAATGTTAATTTCATGATGTTTTACTGCAGTGCCAAGTCGTAATGAAAAATGGATTTGCGTCGGACAGTTGTTTGTGACAACGTATAATTTAATACTACATTTTTTAAGGATTCCGTACCCGAAAGATAAAAACGCTAATACTAAACCTCTGCAGTCTTTGTTTACATGAAAATACACTTTTCTTTTTTTAACCCACTTTCAAAAAAGGAGGAGGCTCAATTCGACCGATTTTTTTTATGTAGGTATGTTACCACACATCTCCGGTGTTTATGCAGCGAATTGGAAAATTCTTTTTGCATTCGAAAGAATGGAGTGTCAATGTGGTATAATGTGATTACCCTTCACAGTTCACTAAAAAGGGAAAATTAATAACAATTCGCCAAAAAATAGGACCAACTTCCTCGCTCTAAAAAGTTGAAAATAACTTTAATTTTTTTTTTGTTGAAATATATACAAAGTCAGTGCCTTAACCTATTTTCAATTAAACAAGATTTTGCACTGACTTTGTATATATATTATTGTTACATCACCTGTCCATTTGAATTCGTGGACCTACGACGTTTTCATAGTCATACGACGATATAGATTTTCAACATAGCACAGAATTTTACCTCGCTCCCTGCACACATCGGTAAAAATGTTAGCACAGCAATTGAACGGTAATGCTGTCAGTATTTTGGATATCTCCCCAACGGCGGTGTGAACCCGCTCGTAAATGTAAATATTCTTGAAATCGAATATTTTCACAGAATTTACACGTTATTTAGGCTTAGATGCACAGTTTCACCTGCGTGTTCAAAATGTGTTTACTCTTTAAACATTCGTTAAAACATTTAAAGATCAGTGGAGTTGCATAGGTTTAGGAATGTTTAACGAACAAAGAGATTTAAATTACAAGTATTTTGATTAGTTCATCTGTTATTTCGCCACATGAAATTGTAATGAGAGTGTAGCAAAATAAACTATATTGTAATGTTTAATGTGATAAAAAAACAGTAGTAACAACAGAAAATACAAACATAAGTCATGTTATAGCGTTTATCTGATACAAACTTAAAAAAAAATAAATACTTAAGTTATTAATTTATTCAATTTTCGAACATGTTTAAAGCGATAATGTCATTGATCTTTCAATTATTACAATACAAAAATTTCGCGTACCTTTCGCGTTTCTTTTTTATCTTTTGAAGATTTTGGGAATACAAAAATTAGAATAAAAATACAAAATAAACAATACTTTTACTGTTGGGTTGAAACACAAAGAAAAAGAGAAAATATTATTCACATAATGTAACATAGGTAACCTTCGAATAATTTAAGATTGGGGATACAATGAACCACATCGTTGATAAATTTCTAAGAAGATATAATTTTCGGTATTAACTTAAAGTAAGAAGCAATAATGTTTTTTTATATGTATACATCAACTACATATAATAATTTTGTAGTCCACGCAAGCGAAGCCGCGAGCAAAAAGCTAGTGAATAAATAAACTTATGAAAATATGTGTTAATCATTTAATCTTCTAAGATACTTAAAAATATTCTTTTCATGTGTTTACGGAATGTTATACAAGGCGCAATGTTAAAATTCTTTGAATAAAATGTTCTATCTACAGTATTAAGAATACTTTCACTTCACGTGGCATTACAAAAATCCACCCTGTATATAATCTGTAGGTTAAAATTGTATTTTAATACCTACATGATTTATTCAAAGATTCAAAATTGGTTAGTGGAAGGGTCGTCTAGTCTTGGATTAATGTAATTTTGATTTGACACGTGATTAAGGTGCATCTAAGTTAGATTTCTTTAAATTAATATGCATAAATGTTATAAATAAAACATAATCTTTTTTATTTATTTATTTAATTTGCATTTGAATAAAGGATGTCGTTCTATTAGTATATTTTTCTTTAGAGCTTATATTTGTTATACTTAACTTTGCTTATATTATACACAGTAGTGGTTAAAGCAGACATTGTAATGTTTAGCGGGTTCATGGTCCTTTGCTACTTACGCAGCTAACAACGAACTAGGAAACTTAGTCCATACATAGTGTTTAAAGAATTCTATAAATATTTTTATAAGTTTACAAAAATTAATGAATTTATACATCAAGATATTTTATTTAAGTCGAAAACACTTTTAAATATAAATTAAGATGCTGGTTAATAAATATTTTTATGATGTAAATTAATTTACGATTATACAGTAAAATTTAAAGAGATTGTAGGTACTTGTAGGTATTATAATATTGCCTTTTTAAATTCCAAATGTAAATATATATAAATTCACTGTTGAGTAGGCTTTTGGAATAATTTAAAACTTATATGACTTTGTTGCAAATAAATATGATTTAATTTGAAAAATTATAATTGTTTCGTAGTCTTAGAATAAACGCTACGATCTACCTATAAGACACACAGTAGTGGTTAGCAGACATTGTAATATTAGGAGAGTTCATGCCCCTTCCTTTGTTACTTACGCACAACAACGAGCTAGGAAACTTTCTTAGAAGGGTTATTTGATACTTCAACAAACGTTTAAATAATTGACCGTGCGAAGCGAGGTCTCAGAGTTGAAATGACCGGGTGATTGTATGAAGTATGAAAAACTTATTCCGACGGTAACTTGAGTATTGTTTATCTGATTTTGATAAAATTTTGTACGCAAATAGTATGAATACTGATATATTGGCTATAGAATTGAATATTATTATGTGTAACAAGCTAAAAAATACTTAAGATAATATTAAGAAAAAAAAGTTAGAATCAACAACAAATTTTTCCCGAATGTAATGATATTTTTGCCATTATATTTACGAATTTCCTTAAGTTTCATAAATCTAATGAAAAAACTAAAATATACAAATTGTATTTTCAATTCACCTACCACTAATATATCTCATTTCATAATTACATTTTATGTGACTCATTATTTGCATCAGTATAATTACAAAGTACGTTCTGTTTGAATGTTATTCAACTTGTCATAGTGTGTTATGCCGCCTCCATTATTCCTTAGCTTTCTCACATCTCCGTGGAAAAGTCATCGGGAAACTCGCAGGGCGCGTCGCACCGGCCGGCGTGTTTTCCCTCAACTCAGTACGGTTTTTGCCAACGACGCGAGAGGGCGCCTCACGCGTTACGCCGCACTAACACGTGACTTGTTGCTTACGATCTATTTACTATCAAACAAACATCTCGTTACATAATATGTACCAAAAAAACCCCTGTCATGAATTTTATCTCGAAACCCCTCTACAACCACGCTAAACTATTCATGCTCCTAAGTTTCGCATTCGTAATTGTCCTCGCCGGTATTTTGCTTCGTATCAAAACCGAACAATCGCGGATCACAAACGAAACTCAAGAGCCAGACTCCATTCAATACGAGTCCATGATAAATGCGACCGTCTCGGAATCGAGGAAAACGAGGAGAAAAGAATACCTGTACCGCCTTTTGACAAATACGACCCGTTCGCTCATACAAATGGAAATAAAAGCCAGGAGACTGGAGGAAAATATGCGTAGGATTAAGGAGAAGACTGCAGATTTATTGTGGAAAAATAAGGACAAAGCGCTGTGGCAAATTCTGTTTAAAAATATAAGCAGACAAATTTCTATACGGCACGAGTTTCATCAGCATTCTAGTTTGCGAAGAATAATGCAAGACAATCACTCACACAAACACAAGTATAGCCGTAGTTTTATATCGCGTAAACGATGAATTGTGTCCGTTAACCCTTCATATAGTGTAAATAACTATTAACTAATATATAGACGATAAAACGATGACAATAAACTCTTGAAGTTAATATTTCAAAGACTATGACAGCAAGTGAATACACCATTTGCAAGCAGATCACGTACGTAGCATATCTCTGTCCTATTTCAGTGGCTACAATTTTGCTGAAAAGTATCTTCGCCTTCGGTGGTTGAAGCGAACGAGGGAATGTTGCATCGAATGATGTCTTTGCTCACGTATGTTGGTAAGGATAAAGACAATTTGTTACGTATTGTCGAAATGTACTCACATTTTACTTTTCATTTTGATAAGAGTTTTCTGTATATAATTTTGATGTAATATATCATTATTCTCGAATTAATGGTTTTATATATATTCGATACTTTTATCAAGTTTTACTATACGTGTCAATTACACAATTTTTAGATAAAAGTAACTATTTAATTAATCATGTAACTTATTACTAAGTTTCATTTACCGTTGTAAATGTAATACATACGAGGCCTACATTTCATCATGAATCCACGTGATTCAAAAAGACTGTGTTCCAATAGTAATCAATATTATTAATACGTTGCATTAAATTACGCGCGCCTGTTGCAATATTATGTTTGCATTTATAGATTTTGCCCTACCTTGATAAAATTATAAATTACTATATGATTAAAATTACGCGGTGACATTTTCATTAGTAGGATTACTTTTTGTCAAAAGTACAGGATTCGAGGACCTGTTTTTACACTACTTTGTCAAAATTAACATACAAATGTTGATTACATGCGTAAGAAAGAGACGGGTATATATACAAATAAAAGTGTAGTCGTCGAGTTACGTATGTCAGTGTAGTGTTCATTGCTCTCAGATTGGACCGGTTATTTCCTAGTGTCAATTATAATTGAAATGGCTTGCTGTGAGTATCGATTTCTAAATAAATAACATAACCTTTATATTGTAATTTTAAATGTGTATAATGTGTAATAGTTAAGAATAAGGACTTTGTGCAATAGATTGTATAGAAAGTACAACAACATCTTATTGAAAAACAGTTTGCGTTTGATACCAATTACAAGTTATACGTAATATTATTTCTAACTATGTTTGTACTAAGACATACTTTATTTAACTATATACAAAACGATATACTTTATTTAGCACTAGAAAGCATTAGACATAAAAAGTAAACACAGAAAGATAGCCTCATTATTGAAGGGAAATATCTTCCAGGCAACTTTTCGGTAAGATATTAAAGACGTTAAAAAAGGATATATTAAGGCTGGTTTCCTATTAACGATAAAACGTCTTTGTATAGAAACGAATCGCTTGCATTAACGAGCGGTTATAATCAACCAATCGGAATAAAGTTTGGTAGTTATGTTAACGTCACGTTATGTATAGATATCCACCTAGTAGGTTATTGTACTATGCGTAAGTAAAACAACTAGTTTTATTTTTATAGGAACCGGGCATTAGATATCTTAGGTGTAGTATATTTTTAATATTCTACTTCATTTTGTCAATGTTGCAGCAACTTGCTACTTATATTGAAACAGCAATGTTACTGGGTCAATATAACAATAAGATAAACATGTGATAACAGCATATTCTATTCAAATAACCCATTAGAAATATTTAAATCAGTTGTTATGTAGTCTGTTATGATTTTGATAATAGTGTTTGTTCGGATACAATTTCGTAATTTAAACTAAATATTTAAATTTGTAACATTTTTGAGTGGAAATGAATTTAAAATATATAAAAACATGAATGAATACAAAGGATGTTCTATGACTGAAAATCAGTGTTATGTCGTGTAAGCGACATAACAAAAACTGAGTGGGCTCCAATTTGGCTATCTTTTTATGTTATATTCTATTTTTTATTTATTTTGTTATTCTTTTTTTTGTTTATACCTTAAGTTTTAATTTGTTATTTTTTTGTCAAATAAATATATTTTCTTTATTTCTTTATAATCTAAAAAATCCATAAAATAGTTAGAAAAACTGTTAAACAAGCAATGTGGACATAGAACTTGCTCTTGAGGTTTTACAGAAAAAGTATCCTATAGACAAATTAATCCTCGAAAACGCGCCCCACCGATTTTCGAGTTAGGAATGGTCGATGGAAATAATTTGTTCTATGATATAACATAAAATTAATGTATTATTAAAGTAGAGCATCTTTCACTTTACCCGCAATATTTTGTCCTGATTAGTTTATTTATTTCAACACTTTTTTATTTACATTGATTGATTATTTTATAGGTATAAAATTTCTGATAATCGGAGCTTGTACATGTGTACATATGTAGGTATTCCTCAGGAACGCGCCAAAGACGCGAGTCATGCCACAAAAAAAATATAAATTAAAAATCAAAATAAAAGAACGTTCAATACTATTTTGAATTTGTATTTGCTTTTGTAGCGTCACTTCTTCGGCACGCTTCACAGCCCTTCATTTTATAAACCGAGACATATAAAACGAAAGTAAAGTAGTGGGGCTCATCATGGATGAATTTATCTATACTTTAAAAGCTATCAGGTAGCTATCAAAGATGTACAGAACCGTCATAAGGGTACCTGATGAATTCGAAATAAAAGAGATGACCCGGGCTGGGATTCAATGGAAACATTTGCAGGAAAAAAGGCGGTGTATTAATGAAGGAGTGTTGGTTTTTACGCGAGTTCTTCGATGATTCTGTTCAATTTTTACAATTATTTTTGGATTATAAACCTAACAACTGTTTTTGAATTATGAAGTTCATTTAAAATTTGTAGTTCATTTAAATTAATTTTTATTTTCTTCCACACATTAATCACATTTAGGTACAAAGTAAATACAATAAGGTTCTTAAAATAGCAGGAGACAGAAGTCCAAACTGAGTAAACCCTGTGCTATGGATAAAAGACGGCACGTCATAGTATAACAAATACGAATCGTTTTCATTAACGAGCAGTTATAATCAAGCAATGGAAACCAAGTTTTGTTAGTTAAGTTAACGCTACGTTTTCTTTATAGAAACTTTTAAGACTTACTCCTCGTAAAATATTGTACGTAAGTAAAACGAGTCGTTTTATTCTTATAGGATATAGGCATTACAGAATGAACAAAAATATAGGTTTATGGTTATTGACTTAAAATAATGTAAAATGCGCATATAAATAAGCAAAGCATTAAATAACACTAGTAACAATAATATGAAATCTTCTAAAAGGTACTTAAGAAATCCGACCTTTTGTATAGTTCCTCCTTGTAAAATTCCTTCGTTGCTTCAGACTTCTTCCAATAAGACCTATTACGGTAGTATTGCTTTTAAAAAGTTTCTTAATCAGTTTTTCAACACTTGTAAAATGAATGTACAGTGAAATAAATATGTTTATCTAGTTTTAGTACACCGTTAATAATGGTTCTTTTTTAGTATTTGTTGTATATAACGGCAACGAAAATATATAATTTGTTAAAATTTTATCTTTCTAGTTATCATGGTTTATTTTATTTATTTATTTAGTTATTTCGAGTAACAGACAAAATTTACAGACCCATATTACATATCTACGATATATACCTTACCAACTAACATACATATAGTTTAATAATAAAGATTAATCAGCTACAGCCTGGAGACAGACATACAGTGTAACTTAGTAAGTGCTCCGATTTTACCATTTTAGGTAATAAAAAGACACAGGTTATTAAAACGGAATCTTTTTAATTCATCCTCCCATTAAAAACACAATTCATAATGAATATGGAAATAATTTAATGTCCATGTTCACCTCATTAACCATAATTGAGCACATATCTGCTGTTATTAGTTACACGACCAAATTTAATGATTCCGTGTGCCATTCAGTAAATAATGCTCTTTACTGCTATAATTAATGGTTAAGTTATAATATAATATGGCTATTGTAATTATGCATTAAGAGCGAGTACTTTACCGCAGAATTAGGTAGTTTTTGCTTTACTTTTTCTGGAATATCTTTCAAATGAAAATATATTGTTTGAAAATATAATCATAATCTAAAGTCAGTAAGATATTTTATCTATAGTTAAACTTGTATTGAAAAAAATATTAATCTTTCATTAAAAAATTATGCCGACAATGAGTTTATCCCATAAGCATATCCATGTATGACGCTTTTAGTATAACCACAGATAATAATATAATACTATATTATTTTATTTTGGTGGTCAATTTTTATCACAGTCAAACAGATAGTGCAATGATGAACGTTGATAAAATTCTTCAGTTTCAAAATTATTTTGTTAATTTGCTAACTTGTAGTATATTTACATAAAATTAATAAAGATAAAGACGTTTTCGGTTGTTTCAATGGAGGGAGAATATCTTTAAAATGACTCAATGGTAGGGGAGCCCAAGAGGGGATTTCGGGATTTACTCGAGCGCGTCAGATTAATATATAGGGGGATACCTTGTACCTTAATAAGTACTCCCACCAAGTATGAGCCTTATATATATGTTCGCTCTTCTGGGATAAAGGATCAGATTAGTAAAAAAAAATTGATCATCAGACATTCTCGAGCGCGTCAGATTAAGATAAGGTGAGTTAGTTACGTGCTAAAACGTGTATATTTCACTAATCTGACGATTTGAGCGTGACGCCAAGGAGGGAGAGGGCTACAAAGTTGTAAAAAAAAATCGTCACCTGGACATTCTCGAGCGCAGCTAATTTTTTTTTTATTTTGAAGGGAATCATTCAAGGATTACAAAAAATATATAATCTNNAATGATACCCAATTCATAATTTTGAACAGCACGCAATGCCGTAACAAAATTACGAGGTGGTTTAAGTTATGGATGCATATTCGTATGATAAACAAACAATAGCCGGCTGATGAGATTACACAGCACAAAGGAGTAATTTATATGCAGGCATTACCTGACGCGATTACAGAATTGCGAGGGCCGCTCCCTTCGTGTTCGTAATTGAATATTTCTAGTTTTTAACGCGTAACTTTGGAAAATACTCATACGAAAAAAAATTCAATCACACTTTTTTTTAATAATTCAAGTCTTATATTTTCTTTTGAATATTTTAAATCTTTTTATTCGTGTTGGGTTCTGGAATCCATACATAGATGTTAAAATAGATATTTTGATCATCTTGATGATATATGTAAAATATAATATATAAGTAGTAAAATTAAACTCTTCATTTGCATAAAAAGCAATATCATTATCGTCTAAACGTAATCTTTATAAAGATACCTTTCTACGCAAGCGAGGATGGAATCGTGAAGCACAACCAGTTTTATGTACAGTCGAAAGTGACTTTTTGTCTGACAGAATTTCACAGCCACTCCAACGGATCGATCTCGTTGAAATTTATAGGCATAGATTGCGAAAAAAATTGCTAGAATGAAAGTTTACGCAGAACATATTTTGTAGGGGTTAAAACTAAACTAAACAGAGAGCGTTATCTATATTAATATCATAAAAATAAAGGTTTGTTTATTTTTATTGGAAGGCTCCGTAAAATGTAGTTTACATTTAGATGAAGTTTTGTACAGAGATTCCTTTAAACTCCAGGAATGACAAAGGATAGTTTTTATCTCGAAGATCCTACAGGAATGGGATATATACGCGGGTAGAACCGCGTATCTCAGCTAGTAGATAATATATAGCGAGTCAGTTATAAGCTAAATGCGTTAATATACGATCTAATTAGCAGTAATTATATCAGACATTAAGGTGCGAATATTGAATACATGGTGATTGAATACGAGATTAAAATAATATCATCAGGGCCATATTCAAATGTAATTCATGACTAATATAAATCATGAGCCTTATTATATTATTGTGTAAAAGCCAAGGGACGGTGATTGAGTGGTGGATTCATTTATATTTCTGTTGAGTCTCGTATCAGCTTACTTCCAAGCGTTTTTGGCAGCACCCTAATTTTTCAAACATTTTCTTGAAGACAGAATTATTGCGTACTTTTACGAATGTACTAATATAATATGCTTAAGCATGTCTACTCTAGGAAATTGTTTATTTTCGCACTTTCATTTTAATAAAATTTATTCATAACTGAATGTTATATTTTTGATATGATGACTGTGTGACATTGTCAGACGCATGAAAAATGTGTAGGCGTAGATCGTCACGTTCTAAATAAATAAGGATTGTATGAGGATGTTTCAATGATTACTTGAAGAAGTTTGTTGAAAAAGTTTTGGTTCTTTTTACTCCAAAACTAGGTCCAAACCGCCTTTTTCAATAGAAATTTACTTTAAAGCAATTTCGTTAAAACTAGTCTACAACTTCACAGGCAAGGGCCCAGGCTACGCGACACCATTAGATGCATTTCACAACGGCCCTAGAGAGACGCTTCTATACGTGATCTGCGTGCAACCAGATAAAACTAAACAAGATTATATATCCACTGTGGATGTGGACCCGGAGTCCCCTACCTATTCACAGGTACCGATTCGTTATTATAGTAGTATGAGTTTTAAGAGTATTACTGCATTTCACCTTGGCTCTAGGAGACGCTACGTGGAATTACGTGTGTACATTCAAATATGACTAGTAAAGTATAAAACAAGACCTTTCAGTTCATACCACACTCGGCTATATTAATTTGAAAATCGTCTATTTCATCCCACCCTATCTTCTTTCCCTCTCCCCCCACCCTCCATTTCGCTCATTTTGTATTCAAGATTTTTTATATGAATACTATACAGACATATAGGCGTATAATCAGCGGGCCATGTCGACTCTGAGACCTTGCTTCGCTTGGTCAAAAATAGAATCATCATTATTAAGATATTATATGCAATTCAGTTTATAAATAGAAGCGATTAAACATGATTGTGTAGATAGATAAAACTAAGCAGGATTTCATATGTAACGTGTATCTGGATCTCAAATCCCCTACTTATACACACGTACATATGCTTATAATAGCATCAACAGTATCACAATATTAGATGCATTTCACACTGGCTCTAGGGGAAGCTGCTGTACGTGATCTGTGTACAACGAGATAAAACTAAAAAGGGCTACATATTAAGTACGGATGTGGACACTAAATCCCTTACTATGTACAAAATATGTACATTTTTATAATAACATCAACACTATCAAAATATTAGATGCATTTCACCTTACTCTAGTGGAGGGTGTTATATGTTATCTATGAAGAGAGGTAAAACGAAACAGAATTTATTTGCAGGGACTTTACGCATCAGCAACATTAGTATTAAATAATATGTAGATTTTATTTATCTGCTGTTCATTAATAAATCAAAATTCGATAAATTACTAACTCCGTTTAAATATTAACATTAAGCCACGAACTAATTATGGAAAGAAGACAATACTGTTTGAAGGGGCACAATTATATAATAAATTACCGAATAGTTTTAAGCAATGCAAAGTGAATATATTTAAAACTAAACTTAAGCAATATATGTTAAATCTAGACAAGTAAGTTAGTCATAGAGAAGTGATAGATACTAAGTAATTTTAAATATTTATATCTCATTTTAAGTGAACAATGTTCTTATGAGAAATAAATTCTTTAAACCTTAAACCTTAACATGTCATCATAAAAACGTATGCCCCTAATGGTCATATATCAAGAAGAGTAAAACTATAAATTTTATTAAAACAAAACACTCATATTGTCCATGTTCATATCCTAAAGGTCTTACAAACACACTAAGTGTATTGCAATCCAAACGAAAATAATATTGAAGTTCGAACAAATAAAAATTGTAAGGCGAGAAAGCACGCTCCATTTGCAATCAATATATTTGCTGTAAAACCGAGATTGCATGTTTCAACTAACCCCTGACCATACGTCGATAGAATACTATATTTTTCACAATACTAACAAAACAATATTAAACAATAAAATGTTCTAAATTTTTAAAGCACGCGTATTTCAACTCAATCAAAAATAATATTGAATTTCGCACAAATTGAAAAAACAAGGAAACAACCCGTATTTTTGCAATTGATATATTATCCACTGTAACATTACATGATCGTGTCAAGAAGTCTATAGAATATATTTTCACAATCATAATAAACTGTAAAACAACAAAATAACTTCATGTTATCAAGTTCTAAAGTGCGCTAAGCGTATTGCGATCCAAACAAAAATAATATTGAATTTCTCACAAATAGAGCCGGGAGAGCACGTATTTTTTGCAATCGATATATTTGCTGTAAGACTGAGATTGCATGTTCCAGCTAACCCCCTGTCCAAACGTCCATAGAATGAACCAATATTTGCTACGAACTATTCGCTCGTTCAATGGAAACTCGGCCAGTGACTTGAACTTCACGCTTATCGGATTTTACTATAGCCAGTTTTTATTTACAATACAGGAAACGTATTTTCTAAATGCATTGTTGTGGACAGTTTGTACAACAAATACACTTAGTGATATTAGAACACAATAGTTGTGTAATGAACTTTTTGTTTTTAAAACTTTACGAAATTACGCTTGTAATTAAAGATAGAGATACCCAGAACTCGCTTTGGAATTAAATGTCCTATATTTTTTGCAATTAACCTAAATTGCTAATGTATATTTTTCGTTGTTAAAATATTACGTCTTACTAAAGTATAATATGCATGAAAATTATAACGTAGTATTTTTAATTTAAATCGCTTAAATATTTTTTGTTATAAATACAGAAACATTAAACAATAGAACTACTAAAAAGACGAACAATGCAAACAAAATATTTTGAAGATTGCGCAATAAAAGAATAAACACTTTTACAGTTTAATTTATTCATAACAACTAAGCCACATAACTATTGTGTCCAAATTTCAGTTAATATGAAAATTAAACTATGTAATAATAGCTGTAGTTATCAACGTTATTAATAAAAGTAACATATCCATTACTCGCTTAGTTCGTTGGGTTGTCGCAGGAACACAATAAAGGCGAGTAATCCTCTCGGATTTCAGGATTTAGCTCGGAAAAGTATCATTGTGTCGGACCAGCAGATCTAAATTAACAAGCGTAATGCAACACACCGATGTATCACTGTTTAAGTTATTTGTTCATTGCATTAGATTTCATTTGTGCATTTTGTTCTGCTCTCGGCGAAAATGTTTATTTATTATGAGATTTACTGAGTGGACGGGGGCTTAAGTTTGCTTAAATTCTATAAATTCAGTACACAGTTTATGGAATAAACTCGTTCTGTATTAAAATAATAGAACGCTAACAGCAATACAGTTATAATATTTATTTCGATGTATTATTTGGCACTATATACGTAGTAGCCAGGTTTTAGTAACGTCTACAAACTCACCAAGTCAATTAATCAATCAAAACTCAACCAATTTTAGCTCTGAAGTTGTGGCGGCATCTCAGGTTGCAATAACGAGGCCAGAATTACTACTGGGAATTGGACATACTTTGACACGAATGGAAACCCGAACGCAGCGAGCAACGATCAATCAATTTAGGCGTCTTACAATATTGAATGTCTAGTTTTTGGCTCGCGATTTCGTTCGCGTAGACTACAAAATTTGTACTATTTTTAAAATGATTTTTAGATGAAGCAGAATGACATTTTTTGACGACTTGAATAGTTACACCCGTATTCAATACTGTGAGTTCTTACAATGGACAGGGCTATAAACCTATTCAGAGACGATACTTGAGCGGTGGTTTATCACTTGGCTTTTAAATTAAATCTCATTGTTTTGAATTAAGGACTTGTCATTTGGAACGCTTTGAGAAATATCTTACTTCGCATAGTAATGCTTCTTTGCTTATACAAGTATTGTTGGTGAATACAGGTATATATCATAAAATTTATCGCTTTAAAAAAATCATTTAGAAACCAATTTGTTTTTAAAGATTTATTCAATAAAATTGCATTCTTCTGTGGGTCTATAAATCCATATTCTATAGCTATTAATATTTTTAATAAATAATTAACGTACACAAATGGTCTGGTTACTGTTCTATTATACGTATAAATTTTCCTGTAGTGTGAGAGAAGCGCATATAATCTACCTATCTCTTTTTCATCTTCAATTTAAATTCTTAACCAAGCCTTCTGTCATACGTGAAGTGTATATAGGAAGGTTAAAGGGAGCACTTGTCCCTCGTCATCGGATAATATTAATTTATTTGTATGCAGTATTCAAATCACGTGACATGATTTACAATGAGATTTAAAAATAGTGTTCAACATATGTTATGCGTTTTTTGATTGCGAGAATTTAATATGTTAGACGCAATAGTATGGTATTGATTAATAATTACAGACACGTACATTGCACGGTTTGCGGTCTTGCATGTGTATAGCAAAATTTTAAGTACAGAATTCTAAAATAGTCTCTCTGGATGTGTTAGCAGTAAATAATTGTAGTTGTAACGTCTATTTACTAAACGGAAAGTGCTGTGTTTCAAACATTTCAAATTTTATAAACATATTATACTCATCTATAACGTTATGGTATATTAAGCATAATTTCATTGACCTCAGAAAAAATACCTCTTATTGTTACGAGTCACCTGCCTTTAACTTAAAAAAAAATCATCTCTCCTTTCATTAAATTGCCTGTATTGTAAAAGAACAGCGTATACTATGCCTATCTCTTTTCCTCTTTTCCATTTCTAAACCATATTTACAACTCTTACATTTAGGTCATCCACCGTACTTACACCGGTTCAGTGGAAGACGAGCTCCACCACAGCGGGTGGAACGTATGCTCCAGCTGCTACGACAAGCCGGAGCTGAAGAGAGACCTGCTGGTGTGCCCCAGTCTTCACTCAAGCAACGTCTTTGTCCTTGATGTGGGGAGTAATCCGAGAAAGCCAGAATTGCATAAGGTAAGATTCTATATGAGACCAGCTTTTCAAAAATTTCCATCAAATTTATTGTGACACAAGTGATGATAAGCTTTAGCAAACTGAAGAAAGACATGCTGCTATGCCCCACTCTTCACTTTAGTAACGTCTTTATTGTTTATGTGGGGAGCAATCCCAGGAAACCAGAACTGCATACGGTAAGATAAAACTAGCTTTACCCGTGGCTCTATATCAACTAAACAGGATAAGACGAACTTCTCACTAGAGAGGGACTTGCTTGCTAGCTCCTTATAGAAGACGTTGAAAGTAATGCAAGAAATCCGGAGCTACATAAGGTGAGGTTTCTATTTTATATTAGATCAATCCTACATAGGTTCAGTAGAAGACAAGCTTTACCACAGGCTGGTGTGCCCAAGTCTTTACACTAGCAACGTCTTTATTGCTGAAGTGGGGAATCTGAGGAAATCAGAGCTGTCCCAGGTTAGATTAAAATTGTCAACACGAAGAATTGCTGCTTCGCTCGTATAAACAAGATTTGTCAATAATTATAATGTAAGTTAGAAGTTCTATTTTTATGAATTGAAAAGCGTATGTCCCTGCGACCATTTATAACGTAACAAATTGTATAGTCTGCGTGAGCGAAGCTATGGGCATAACGCTAGTTAAAATAGTTAGAAAATAACCATACATACAACTTTTCATAAATATTTTATGCCATAAAAATATTGACTCGTATAAAATGGGTGTGTATAATATTTTCTTTGCTCATTTTATTTAATAAGGTGTGAGTCGAACGGATATGAAACATATCGAATCAGAAGATTTAATCATTTAATATTTTCTTGTTAACTGTACTTTTCCTTATAAGTATGAAAGACAGTTTTATTTCGAACATAAATTCGAATGGATTGCATCTAATTTACATAAGGTTAACGCACACGTAAAGAAAGATTTTATAGTGCTGACGAGACTATTTATACTGGTCTATAAACTTTCTATTGCGGTCCCGTAATACTTAAAAACTTGATGTACAGTCGCGGACACAAGCTGAATCTTGTTTGCAAACTCATAAAACTGAATTTTCATGTCAACGGATCGAGGAAACTTTTGTAATTTGGACTTTTACGGCGATTTTTAGTTCGCAAGTTTCGTGGTGATAGCTATTGATTGATTTTTACTTTTTCCGCACTATTTTTAGTTCGTTCTTATAGATTTTTGTTGCAGTAATATTAATTAGCTAAATGTTCATACAAAATTATTTCATGTCGAAAAGAAGGGGAACATTCACTCCATTTTACAAGTTGTTCGTTAAACATTTTGTAAGCTATAATGTAGCACATTAAATACCTATTAACTTAACCATCCTATTCTTCGACTCCTTAAATTTTCTTATTTTTATCGTCAAATAAAGATCAATGATTGGTAATCGTCTACTAGAGCGCAATAATTATTCAGAGGATTCTCATTTCCATTATTGGTATTATCCCGGTACGAGTCCTATTCCTTGTTAGTATTTCTGCTATTGTTATAGCGAAGCTACGCATATACACACATTACCTTAGAAATGTGCGTAGCTTCGCTACACAGTTTCTTTCACCACAAAATATGAGCTATATCACAAACTATCTTCAATATTGACTCAATGATGATCCTTGAGGCAATATTCATTGACTCCTAAACTTACCTGCTATTATTATATAGCCTGTAACGCAATAATTGTTAATTGGCAGTACCAATTAAGTCGTTCGTCAACTAGAGCGCAATAATTATTCAGAGGCGACGCATAGTTCACAAGTGACATTACCACCTCGAACAAGGCTCGTATCCGTCCGCAAACTTGGAACATTTTGGCTCATGTCAAACTAGTTAGTAGGGCGAAAATTGCTGTCTTATTTTTATTCTATTGCTTCCCTCGAACTTTGTTGTAAGACCCGCATTAAGGGCCAGAATTAAATGAGATGAAAATATTTGTGCAAATAATGGTATATATATATTTTTGTATAGTTTTATAAGTAACTAAAAATAATACAACCATAAAAATTACTTATTATTATCTGTAATTCACAACACACTGCGATACATTTTGTTAAACATTAGAGAACTGTAACATGAAAAGCTCTCGAAACAGTTATCTTTAAAGCTTGTTCGCTAAACTCTTAAGCAAAATAGCAAATCTTTAAACTCGCAACGTTCCTAACTCAGTATCAGTACACGTTCAACTTCGGAAGTATTACCTAATCGAAGGTTAACATTGAAGCAATTTCACCGAGCCGTAACATGGAACTTTGAAAGCGCCTTATCGCTCCCGATATCTTTTTCATAGTGTGTTCATGCTCCGAAAATCTCATTACCAGGTAATCGATGGCGCCGAAATAAGGTCGTTCGACTGCAGTTTCCCGCACTCGGTACACTGCCTGGCGACCGGCGAAGTCATGATTTCCACTATGGGCGATAGAGACGAAAATGGGAAAGGCGATTTTGTGCTCATTGACTCGAAGACTTTGAAAGTGACAGGTACATTCCTTCGATCTCTGATGGCGTGAGATTGCGTTCTAATGTTCATTTACGCTTGACTGGTTTCATTAACGTTTGTGTGGATTCAGTTCATTATATTAATTATTAATTGCACTTAAATAGATATTGTATTTGCATGTTAATTTAAGCTAGATAGTACATCTAATGTATGCTACTCTATGAATTAATATTCATCTAATAAGAATTGTTCAAATATGTTTTAAATATTCAAGATGTTTTAGTATACATTTATTTCAGGATCTTGGGCAAAGGGTGCCAAAGCAGCGAAGTTCGGATATGACTTTTGGTATCAACCGTACCACGATGTCATGATAGCCACTGAGTGGGGATCACCAAAGCATTTTAAAACGTACGATATTCATATTATCCAATCCATCCTTTTCCTCCAAACCGTTTAGCCACAATTTCCCTTTTCTGTATGCGTTAAAACCACGAAAAGTGACCCATAAAAGTTATGAGTTGACTTTGAATAATTTTGTCATCCATTTATTCGCTATCTTGACACAATAAATATCTAAAAACATTTATTTCTCCAGAGGGTTCTATCCAGATGACCTGTCTGACCCAGAAAGATACGGGACATGTTTGAATTTTTACAAATGGTCGACGCATGAGTTAATACAAGTCATAGATTTAGGAATGGAAGGGTGTGCACCCCTTGAGACTAGATTCCTCCATAATCCCAAATCCACTGAAGGATTTGTAGGGTGCGCTGTAATGGGGAATGTATACAGGTAAGAATTATTACTCCGATATAATTAAATCCCATATTACTTTGTCTGATAAATAGAGCGATGTTATCGTGACGAAAATTTCAGGTTCTACAAAAGCGATGACGGATTATGGAAGGCAGACAAAGTTATCGATGTTCCAGCAAAAACCGTTTTGAGAGACGGCGTTGAGAACAAAATTAATGGTTAGCAATTAATATTTGAAGTTCGGGTAAATTAAGTATCGAAGAACATAAAATACTATCTACAGTGCTACCTTGATTGTGTATATTTTAAACTAATTATGATAAATAATTAGCCAATCATGTTAGATAATACAAATATAGTCTCATGCTCGTAATATATTCTTAAAATTGATAAGTTTGTTTACAAATTACTTCTTAGGTCGATACATGAATAGGCGTAGAACGCTGATAAATTATCTCGCAATGTCATCATTGTTTAACGGCGGTTTTCAATATTTTATCTATTCCTTGTTTTGCTTACTAAAGTCAGACAAATCTATCTATTTGCACTTACTTTGATTTTAATATCCTAACGACGTGCGCTACATTTGCTACGACTTTTGTTTATCTATTGTCATATAATTTAACATACCAATCTATCTATAATCATTGATGCATTATTGAAATTGGCCGTTAGTTGAATGCAGCGTAAGACTAATTTATATTTTTATTTTAAGCTTTAATAGGTGACATACTTCTATCTCTGGATGACAAGTTCTTGTATTTATCATGCTGGTTGCATGGAGACGTCAGGCAGTACGATGTGACCGACAGAAAGAACCCCAAACTAACCGGTCAAGTTTTCCTCGGCGGTCTCATAGCGAACCACAACTTGGAGGTCGTGGATGATAAAGAACTCAAGGTATTTCCCCATTTCATTTGCGAATGACGCTTCAAATTAATGTTTCATGACTTCACACAATTACCTTTTCGCTGTGTCATTCCTTTCATTTCAGTTTACCCTTTGTTCGTTAAATTACTTTCAACGGCTTTACGCAATCCAATATTTTGTTTCGCAGTTTTTACGATTATTTGTTTTGTTCGAGCGATTAACTTAGTATTGCCGGCATTGGTTATTAATGTTCTTTTTGTACTGGGGTATTGGAATAAAAATTATGGTCGAGTTGGTAACATTTTTTAAAGCTTATCGTATTTTCACGCGATAGTTTTAACGAATTTGATACAAGCAAATTTGAGTAAAAAAGAGAAAAAAAAACTTTTGAAATTTCCATAATTGTTGTCAGTTAAATTGTAAAACTCCGTAGCTATTCGTCTATCCAGAAAGAAGAAGAAACAGTTAATAAATTTAATTATAATCAAATACATAGTTCACGGAGACAAATTGAACGATAAAGCTAATGGATTATGTCAACAACTTTTACAAACACTTCGATTTCGTCATACAACATTAAAGACTTTTCCAAAGCCACAAAAATGAATTGTTTGATTGCTCTCTTATACTTATTTTTATCGTTTGACGTTTAATATTTGATTTCACATATAGGAGCCGCCGAAGCCTGTCACAATAAAGGGCAAACGGCTTTACGGCAGCCCTCAAATGATACAACTTTCGTTGGATGGAAGACGCTTGTATGTTTCATCATCTCTCTATTCTCCGTGGGACAAACAGTTCTATCCACAGATGGCTAAAGAAGTGAGTAATTTGGAATATAATATATATATCTAGGAGCCGTCAAAGCCCAAAAATGTTACAACTATCGTTGGATAGAAGCTTGTATGTTTCCTTGTCTGTCTACTCTCTGTAGGACTAAAGTTTGTTATTTTGTAATATATATGTATATACGTCTAAAAGCCGATGAAGCCTGTCATAATAAAGTGCAAACGGCTTTGCGACGTCGCTCAAATATTACAGCTACCGAATTGTAGGATGGAAGACACTAATTGTATGTTTCGTTTTTTCTCTGTTCTCCGTGGGACAAACAATTTTATCCATAGATGGCTAATGAGATGAGTTATTTTGTACTACTTGAATAATATTCCGACGACAAGTTACAATTAAGTTATCATAGATCGATATAAATGAAGATTGTCTCTAAAAGTTTAGTAGTACTAGAGAATGCCGAGTCTTTAGATTATTTGATAAGCAAATCCTAATAACATATTTTGTTTAATATCCTGATAGAAAATAACAATAAAAAGAACATCATTTTGTATTTAGATATGTCATTTAATAAAACCCTTACTTATACAAATTTATAAATTAATGATTAATGAATTTTCTTAATTGCTATGAAAAAAAATACTTTTTTGTTTATCGGTTCTTTGCGAAACCATACTGAAGAATTAAAAATACAATTCACGTATACCTAAAATGTTGTAACCATTTTATATTCAAAGTAAACTATGTAAGCGAAAGGGTCAGGAACCTAGATTCCTTCACTTTATTAAACATTACAGCTACATGTGAGGTCCAAGACAAAGTATTTTATTTGTAGCTAATATACCAGTTCAGCCCCGCAATACGGATGCCTCATGTTTAATATCGGACTAACTCCAGTTTTATGTGTCTGAAGGAATTACAATATGATAGTCTCGTTTTATTCAGAGGATTCAAATAGGATAAATATATTCGTAGTATTAGTGAAAATGTAGTAGATGTGGTAATCAAAATACAAATATTAGGCGTACCTTATATTATTATTATTGTGAGCCTAATTCCCATTAAAAAGAGAACTTGGCACTCATTTAAATATCAATTATTTTATAGGTAAACTTAGCTTTTATGTGAAATGAATTTTCGTATTTATGTTTTTGATGGGATATTGCTTACCGTAGTTAGTACTAATATTTGTTTGTTGTACTGAAAATACTAGAAATTAAAATTAATAAGCATTTTTAAAGATTCTTTGCTTCTTAGTATAGATTAAATTAACACTGTGCTGCACCTGTTCTTTTGAACTTACTTTTTTTTCTGATGCCATAATCTATCACGATCCCGATCCTTATATGTATACGAAGTTTCATCCAAATCCGTCGAGTAGATGTTTTATGAAAGAGTAACAAACATCCATCCATACTCACAAACTTTCGAATTTTTATTATTACGTAGAAATAAACTTGTTTTTATTTGACCAGGGCGGATGGATTGTAAAATTAGATATCGACAGGGAAAATGGCGGAATGAAGTTAGATGAAGACTTCCTCGTTCATTTCGGAAATGAGCCCAATGGTCCAGCACTACCCCATGAGTTAAGGTATGTGATATCAGTATTAGCTATAGAAATGTATGAAAATATACTTGGTTTTATCCGATCCTTTTTATACTTGACGAATCAGGAGCTTGAGGCACCTTTTACTCTAAAAAGGTTTATACAAATTCAGAAAGTAATAATCAATAAAGGCCTGTTCTTTTAAAGTATTACGATGTATTTAGATTATTTTTGTTTTGTTTTTTGCAAGTGCGTCTCTTACTAAATGTATTCTATTACAGGTACCCCGGTGGTGATTGTACTTCAGACATTTGGCTAGCGAAAGACTAGTGAAAACGCGTGCCAATATTTTTATATAAAACATTTAATTCCATATTTAGTAACCCTATCATGTATCCAATACAATAAGATTTGTATAAAGTTTGGAAGCAAATACAAGTGTAATATCCTGTGATTTATTTTCGTATTTCCTGTCGGCGGATCCCAAATGAAACATTCATTTTACAAATGTACAACTTTGTGTTTCGCGTATAACTTGTTTTATGAAAAGTGGACGTTTGTTGCAAAAGTAAGAAAACTATTTGGTTAACTTGTTTTTATTAAATTTAAATGGAAATCAATTGTTCAGACAATAATACAACTAGATATCGTTAGTTTGATAAAATAGGAACAAATAAGTGAATTGTATAATTTGAATTGGAACAAAATGCTGAATCTATTAAAATTATATTCGAGAAGACAACACAAACACGGAGTTTAGTAATCGTGGATTTGTATTGACTATTCGACGAAATTCTCGAGAAAGTTTTGTTTGAACAAAAGCGAATCGAACCTAAACAAATGTATCTAAAGATCTAAAACATATTTAAATCGATGGAAATGGGATTTCAGATTGCTTTCAAGATAATGAAGGGCTTAAAAGGGTTGAAACTTTCAAGTGGCATTAAGATAGCCCTTACAATGGCATGGTCGGTGTTTGGAATACGACAATATTTAATTATTCACGGATCTCGTTGGAGAGGCTTAATGTAAATGATGAACCACTAAGCTGTATACACTGAATAAATTTAGTTTAGAATTCGAAAGTAGTTATATGTTAGAGAAGTGTCCGTTTTAATCAACGGTTGCTGCAAATAGGTTAATTTAAAATTTGTAGTTGCGGGAAGGGCATCAATTCTTATAGATTTCTACTGTAATACTTAAGCTTGAAAGGGTATCTTTAAAATTTTGAGTATGATTTACAGTGCCTGGACTTATTGCGCTAATTGCTAATGCATTAACATTTACAATACGATTTTGTGTAGGAAAAGAAAGAAAGAAAGAAAGAAAGAAAGAAAATTCGTTTATTGCCAACAATATAAATAATTAACATGAGCACATACAACAAAAAAAAATTGGTGGCAAATGGGACCAACCTCAGCTCGTGCTTCTCGCATTGATCGAGCAGCGCTGATTTTCAGGCTGGCCCGGTGACGGTTGAGTTGAGTGAGTTTATATAAATAAAATATGTTTCACCCATAAATAAACATACATACATAAGGCAGAAATAGTGTTATGAAATGAATACTTACATTAAAATATAAATATATAGGATAAGATATTCTCATACATACAATTTAAATATACATACATAATTATAGACCATAAGATACAACAGCATGTAACAGTGACGGACGAGTTAGGAATGCTGGGATAGATTCTTCTGGGTAAGTACAAGGATGTTTTTCAGTTTTTTTTTAAATGAAATATACGAATATTTATAAAAGAGACTATTGAACTATTTGAACCTTTACAATTCTTGCTTCACTCGCTATTACAACTTGAAACGTTCGCCTAATAAAAGTTATGTCTTACTTACGTCAATCCTTGAATTCATACGTTTCCACGTACACAAACCCACTTGACTAAAACAAATTTCCTCTGAAATTATCCGTACAGTCGCTGACATTTAAACTTTTTCTGTAATTTGAGGTCGTACGTTCAGCCATTACGATGTACATAACTCTTCCAAACGATCGCATTGCCCATAAGATGTTTCAGCGAGTATTTCGCATAACTGCGTCCCTCAATATGTTAGGCGTTGCGTAATTTGATTCCAGTGAAATATTAACTAAGAAAATTCGGGACTTAGGATGTTGTTAATGGATATGAGGGCGGCTAAATACGGTACAGGCGTGGTGACGTAATTGCACCTTCGGTAATAACCGTTTACGTGGAATCCCAAATTTGCTGGCTCCTGCCGTTTTGGGCTATGTTTAGTTGGAGTTAATGGACAGTTATTGCCTCAGGGAATAGTTACAATTGTTTTGGTTACGAAAATGAGATTCCGTAGCATAGGTATTGCTGTATAAAGATCGATATAAACTAAGTAAGAAATATTAAACAAGTTAGTTAAATAATATCTTACAAAGTATTTATTCAAATAATTACTGTATATCCTATTGTTCTCAAAACATTTGATGTGTTTAATTTTGAATAGCACATCGATTTAATAAGGTTCTCTAACAAATATACTCGTACTTTCTAATTAAAACCTCAAGCCACCCTTTCGATTTCATTTATTGAATACAAAGGCTTGGAACACTGAAATTAAACGCTTTTATTAACCGTAACAATAGTCGAGTCTCTAGCAATATCATAAATAATCCCACTAAAATGGAGTGTTTTATACAAATTGGTTTTCTACGCTCAACCCTTTAGATTGAAATAATGAAATACTTTACTCGTGATTCTCAATATAGTCTTTAACTAAATAGAATATTTTATTAAAACTAGGCTTTATGCTATCATAATAGTGGTTTTTGAAGAGTTTAAAAAGGTAATTTATCTGATTCAATGTTAGCATACGACAAAGTCTAAAGCTTTACAAATTAATAATTTGCATTGCATACGATGTCTCAAAGAAATTTTCCAATAATCTGTCTCAGTTTAAATTCAACTCAAAATCATGGGTTTACAGTTCAAATTCGCGTGTAGCTTGAAATAGTTAATAAAAGAATATTGAAGGGTGTGTGGTTAACAATGGCGGAGGCGTGTATTAAATGTCATGTTGGTTGGCGACAATAGCGAGAGGAAAATGCCGGTTCATATATTCCGAGGGCTAGGACCATTTTTTGGTGAGCTTGAAGCAAGCTGAAAACTTGTTTTATGCCAGATTTTTATACCTCGTCATGGAACTGCAGTCCTGGCTGGTGATTACAACGATTACTTCACTTTCCTTCTCAATCGATTTAATTTTACATTTTACTACCTTCCATCCCGTGGATTATTCGCATGGTCTACGATTTTGCGGATTTTCGAAGAAAACCTTTTGACGACTTTAGAACCGTATATTTCGTCAACTTTTTGTTTTACAAAAAAAAATCTGCTCTGTAATTTTGACGTGAGACATCTGAAATATCAAAGGGTCGCAGATGCCTTGCCGGCTCAAAAAGAAGGGGAGGGGATAAGGAGAGGATTAATGATAGGAAATTAGGAGAGCAGCAGAACAATGGGAAAGGAATGGGATGGGATTCAGGTCTCCGGCTCACCGTGAGAAACACAGTCAGCAATTTTACTAAGCTTATTAAATAAATTAAAACTTAAGATTGGAACTACAATATAAAAAAGTGCTAAATATCCATCTCAGGATTTTGAATACATTAGTATAATGATCCATTGATTAATTGAACTTCATTAGGTTAAGGTAATGAAATAATCACACTTAGGGAAATATTTTAATCCGAGAGAGGATTTTACTTACAGAATATTTAGCTCGGAATATCCCACAAAGAATAAGTATTCAAAATTTTAAAACTATTCATTAAACAAACTCTAATGGCGCGCATTGAAATGTCATTGTATAACTTCACAACAATTTGTCGTTAAGTGTTAGTCGCCGAGGTCTTTATTACAGTTTATACGACCTTAAAATACAAGGTCAACGTGAAGCATACTATAATGGTAAACTATACATAAATATATACCTGAGTCCGTATTAGTATTACAGAAGTGTCAAGCGTATTTTGCTGATCGATGTAGGGGGTGATAAGTAAGGGATTGATGGGTGACAAGAAAGTGAGTAATAGGACAGGAATGAGTAGGAAACACGAGACTTTGGCACCCTCCCTAGTCAAAACAAATAGTATCATTTTACGTGCTATTTCACGCTGATTAACTGAAGGGTTATTTACTTTTCCGATGTAAATGCAATAGAATTAAAAAAGTAAGTGTAGATAATAAATAAAAATAAGTAACTTTTTTTAAGTTCAAAGACACTGCTGTAGTAGGGTTCGTTTTTCCCAGACTGATTTGATTAAAAATTTATCAAAAAGAGGAAAAAAAATATCATTCCAGTGATGGGGCACGGTGTGAACGTTAAATTCGTTTCACAAATTTTAGCGCGAGACCAGCCTCTTTCAATTTGTACATTTTTTTATGAAGTCTCCACCGGGGTTCGAACTTCGAACCCAGGCCTCTTGTCTCTAACGTCTAACGCACTAGTGTATATGAAATAAGTTTAAGAAAAAGTAATAATAATTAGGCTTATCAATGTGTTTATAAAATTCATATATTTTATTTCATTTTGCACCTCATACCCTCATCTAAACACCCTCATTTTAACACTATTGTGTGATAATGATGGACATTTAGCAAAGGTAAGTGTGATGTATAAAGGTTTTCCTTGTCACTTGTCGCGTAACTGAATCGCTTTACATTGAACATACAGTGTATTTCGATGGAACTTTTAAGGCTTCCATTTAGAAAACATTTCAAAATACATATTTGATTTTTGTCTTTGTTTTTAGAGAACTTTCAATGTCATTCTATAAGTACATAAATTTAAGTATAATACTTATAAACTTTTAAAATATACAGTTGCTAGTTTATAAAGTGCCCTAGCTTCAATTGAAAACTGTTTAGGACCGTTAAAATATCCAATTTCGTATTGTTTTCGATGTTTCACATCTCCACTCGGGATAGAACCAAAGACCTGTCGATTGTAACGCCCTTACCACTGCACCAAAAAAACCGCTTAAAACATAGAAATTACGTAACGTTTTAATTATCCCCTTGATTTAAGCAGTTTGTTGATCAATTGCTTTTGCATATTTAACGCTGCTCAAATGCAAAATAATTAATCTAAATAATAGATGTGGATTATGAAAACAGTATAGAATAATAGATAGAAATTAATTAACTCTATCAGAACTCGAGGTAACTGGCCGTATGTTTGCAAAATAAGCATTTGGAACTCTATTGAATAACGAACCCTGTTTCATACGAATTATGGTTTATAATTGTTTGATTCGTAAACTAATATTTATATATCTTAATTGAACTGCTATTTGGAAGACAAAAATATATTATGATGAGAGCTTTAAAGGGAATGGGCTTCCCAATAAAGATCTGAGTTAGATTAGATACCGTCGCCTACTTTACTACGTATCGATTTGACATAACTTTAGGGGTCGACAGTGGGGTCATTTTAGTCATTTGCATTTTCATGGTGCGTTATTAGTGTAATAATATATTCTGGACTTGATGTAGTTAACAGGGGCTAATAAGTCTTAAAATGCTCAAGAGAAAAATGTAGTGTGTATTAATCTAAAAAAAATTATTTCGATTCGATCGGTTCAAAGAATATTTAATTGCTGAGAATTAACGCAGTTTGTATTTAAATTGTTACAATAATCGGATAGATTACAATACATCAATGTGTAATTGCGAATAGGTTTTTTTAATTTAATTAATTAAAATATTATGTTAATCAATATATATAGACTAAAAAAACGCACTCATTTATTTTGATCTATAATTTATATGACATATGTATTGACCTCATGGCCCCAAATATAACACAGCTTACATTTCAAATAGCATAAACGATACATCGATATATCATGTGCAAAACAAATGAAAAAACTTCGTTTCGCTTCGCTGAAAATAGTTTTTGTAATAAAGCCCGAAGCGATACGTGATTCCATTTCATAATCGAACCGTAAGTACTGGAGCACATTTGAATACTAATTCAGAAATGAAAGTTGTTTACGTTCAGAGCTTTATTTTAGTAATCCATCGACTTAGGCAATTGAAAAGATATTAAGAGTATTACAAGCTTAAGTTACGCCCCTTGAAACTTGCATTACAAACTTTTTTGTCACCTTTTAACCAACCAGTTTGGAAAATTGTTTCCACTGAAATATTATTTCAAAGCCATATTAAAAACATTGTTATAATAACAATTCCATAGAGTACATAATATATTGAACAATTCCCCTGGATTGATCTGGAATACTTTCCATATAATATTACCTATTCATAAATTGTATCCAATATAGTTTTTGAAATAATTTTTTTGTTAACTTTTTGATTTTGTCATAGGCAATTTAATTCTATCTTGAGGATTTTTTATTATATAAACGTATTTCTTTATCAATAAAATAATTTTGAACCTTACGAAACGTTAACATGCTAATTTCAGCACATTTGAATACACCTAATTCAGTAAATGAAAGTTGTTTACGTTCTCAGGTTTATCTTAGTAATCCATCGACTTAGGCAATTGAAAACACATTAAGCCTTCTACGAAGACGCTTACGGGTTCAATTTATGGCTGTTGAAACTTGCAACCCCAACTAGATAAATAATCTTATGCTTTGTGCTATAAATTACGTAAATGCCCCGGGGATTATATGGCGTGTGTGGTTCTTTCTATTATGGATTGTAAATGAAAAAAAAAAATGTTATTGAGATTTTCTAAAAAAGTCTCAATAGCAGCCCCAAGTCTGGAAGTTGGCGGTGTTGGAACACCCCCGTGCCTCGGAGAGCACGTAAAGCCGTCGGTCCTGCGCCAAATCTCTCCCTGGTCGTGTCGGTCTGCCGTCCCATCGGATTATGAGGGTGAAGGAATAGAGAGTGCACCTGTGTTTGCGCATATACTTGTGCACTATAATATCTCCTGCGTACCTGGCTGATCTCTGATGAGATTGGCCACCATGACCGCTGTCGGTCGGGGAGGCATTTATTATTATTATGGATTGTGTGTTTTTGAAAGAGCAAATTCGCCATTATACATTTGCATTATATTTAGTACATAAATGAACTGTAAAATGGCTAGTTATGCGGTTAAAATTTACAAGATAAAAAAGGTATAACCCCTACTTAGCTTCGAATATACATTTAGCTTACATGTCGTATTAAAGTTAAAGTCAAAATGTTTATTTTACAAATCGGCCTCCTTCGAGGTCCTTTTAGAACGTCATTTACATTGTTATTATTTTATTTACCACTGATTCGGAAGGCTTTTAAATACAATGAACAATTGTTCACAATTTGAATATAACGTAAAATCCAAGGAACTGTCCTGTTGTTTTTATAGAGATGTTATAACCCATGGATTTTTATCATCCATGTATTCACTTATATTATAATAAAAATGTACTAATATTTTAATAATTACATAAATGATACATCCATATATCACGTGCAAAACAAATTAAAACTTTCATTTAATTAAATGAATTGTTATAATTAAATTATACTTGTGGAATTCCTTAACAAAAAAGGTAATTTATGCTTCAACCGTACAAAAACGATTAACGTTTCAGGGTGTAAAAAGTCATGTCTCGTGTACCCAATAGACCCTCTGCATCTGATCGATTATCTTTGAGCCAAAGAAAGTAATTAATCTTGGATGCTTCAATGTTTTCAGACTTTTTACAACGAAAATGTACCAACGGTCTCCCCATTGTAACGTTTTTTACACAAAAATACAGTATTTGTAGTTGTAGCTGGAGAATATTGTATATTACGAACAAATTTCTATATTGGGAGAGTTGTATTTATTTGGAACAATATTATCAGCATTCCTGTATAGAAAGAAAGAAACATTTGTTAACATGTTATCTTTATAAACAAACAAATACAATATTATAGAGATATTAAATTGCACAAAGTGATCAATGTAAAACTAGTCGCTCGCACCTCACGTTGAAGTGTATAAATCAAAACCTTTCATTTGATACCACACTTGGCTATGTTCATTCGAAAATCGCCTTTTATTCCCCTTCGGTACCCTCCATCCTCAAACTCGATACTTTCTTTTGTATAAACTATTTGCCTACGAAATTTAATCAAATCGGATAAAGAATACTGAAGTTATCGTCGGATAAAGTTGTTCATTGAACATACATGTCGACTCTGAAAAAATTAGATGTTTTATTTTCCATATAAAATATGCTTATCATTGTCAAACAGAACCATTAACTTTTACATAACATGACAAATAATTCCAAGTTGAACAAGGGTTTCAACTTTGAAATATTGACGGGAACATTGTTTAATGGTACGAATGAATGAATGATTAAATGCTTTATTTCGCACTAAAGCTTAAAGCTAACAACATGATGGGAGAAAAGATACAGTACAAAATAGGCGGCCTTATCGCTAAAGAGCGATCTCTTCCAGGCAACCCGTGGTAAAGGAATAAGATACAACAAAGGTAATGCGGTAGATGCGCAACACATACATAAATACACAAATAATAATATTAAAAATAATAAACATATAAATAATATATAAATAAATAAATATACATCCATATTATAAAAATAAAGGATATGGGATACACTTAAATAAATAAGGAAATATATCAGATAGATGAGTAGTGATGGGCAAGCAGCAATCCATATATAGTATAGATACATTTATAGCCAGGCAGATAATTTTCTACTCGTGGGGTTCGAATCCACATCCTCCGGCGCAATTGACCATTGCCAATAAACTATGAAATACTACATTATTATAGATGTCGTTAATATAGTATTTTCTTGAGTTTGTTTTAACGTGAGTACTTTCCATATTGTATAATAATGTTTAATAAACCGCGTTTTAATTCCTTTAAAAAAGTAGTTTTTTCAATGTCGTACATATTCAAACTTATTCCGCTATACTAAGGTTACTTAATACACAAGCATAATTATTATCATTAATTATTCATTAGTTGACATAACATGGAATACAATTTTACCACTTTTGCTCCACTTAATTTTAATAATTCCACACTACACCCAAAATAACGTCGCGGAGAATTTACCGGCTACGCTAAATGAATTTTTAACCCATCGCAGGATAGTAACTCTGGGACTTTAATTAAACCTCCGCTAACAGTTTTGATATAACCAGCGAAAAGAAATATAGCTCCAGCAATTTTCGTAGTTTGTACCGTGGTACTAGCTGATATTGAACGCCTGTGAAATGTGATCTTATCGTTATGGTGTCATTCGTATTTGTTAACATTGTACAGTATCCTACTAATATTAGAAATGCGAACGTTTGTGTGGATGTATGTATGTGTCATTGTTACTCTTTCTCGCTAAAACTACTGAACTTATTATGATGAAACTTAGTATACATATAGGTAAGGATTTCGAATAGTAGGAATATAATTCAAGTTCTACTTTAAAATTAATGTAATTTTGATCATGTTGCAATATATTTCCGATCCGTTAATATATATAAGACATACATTGTAGGGACTTGAGAAACACATTTTAAAAATCGACTTCGAAAATTTACTTTTGAAAAATTTTAAGCTTACATCTAACCCTCTTATATTCCCTCATTATGCAACACTAGCATTAAATGAGTTCGAGTAAGAGTGTATTTACACTGTTTAAAATTTCCACCACATTTTTAACAAAGGTCCCTGCAGAGTCTTATTTACGGTCTTCTTGCACCAATATCTCACAGTAACTGTTAGGTTAAACCTCATTATGTGCCTTGTTTTGCGTCAATTTTCCTAACAGTGCCCCGGGGGCCTTACCCTCCAAGATATATTTTGCATATGGGCCTATGAGGTAATCAGGGGAGCTGTTTATTTTACTATCGCATTGTGTGATGGATTTTCCGTGTTCACCTTTATTTATTGAGTCAATATATATGTGAGAATATACGGCTCAGATATAACATGAATGATGTATAGGTTACAATATAGTATTCAGTACTTCTAGGGAATGATATTATGCAATGTACTTTTTATTTTAATTATATTTTTTAAAAAGCCGTGTTCTATAATTTTAATGTAACCGGTTACCGGTACACACTGTATTTTTTTTAAGTAAAAATATGCTCGCTATTAAATCTTTTTTCTATTATTCAAGATCAGCTTTTTATAAGTTGTGTTACATATAAACTTTTAATAAAATTAATGCACTAAATTATACATATATTTTAAGGAATACTCACTATTCATTACATACAACGATAATAGCAAAACTAACAAGAATTACTACTTTTATGGCCCCTACTTGACGAGTAACATATACAAAATAACAACCTTAAAACCACACAACGAGATTCTTACCTTTATTTCCAAAGAAAATCCTTATAAACTTGTTAGGATTCAAGCAGCTCTGTAGGCGCAAAGTAAATAAGAGGAGGGATCTCAAAAATTCGAGATTAAAATTCCTACCCTTTATTTAGAAGAGAGTCAATATAATGAAACGAACGCTTGATATCGAAGAATTTGGATGGGATTTTCAAGAAAATTTATTACGACGACAAAAGCGACCCGATTTTCTTATAATCTTGGAAATATTTTTATCTGTAAAGAATGTTAAATTGTACGTGGGATGTCAATTGTAAATAAGTAAATGGTATGTTAAATAAATCTATGGCTGTTATTGGGTTTAATATACGTTACGTAACTTGTAATTTGGGGTGTTACTAGATGTTGGATGGACACATTGGGTAATTCTATACTTTATACAAATTAACGGTTTGCTTAAAAATATATGACGTTTTTACACACACTCCCATACAAACCCGAAAAACAAATTAAACACAAAATACATTAACGATTTGACGCCGTTTCTGTTCCAACGTTGAATAATTAAATCACTGTAAGTTACATTTGGCAAATACACAAGTCTCAAACACTTTGATGTTTGCACCTTCCCTTAAAATTATGGTGTGAATAATTCAATTCATCCGAGCAAAGGGGTGCAATATCACCCCTTGTATATAAAATTCTCACTTATGTAATAAGCCTACTCGCAAGCTATCAGTGCTTTTTGGGAATTCGGAACGACCTCTGAAAGAATAAAATAGTACTGCTTTCAAGATTCTTTTAAAATTAAACTATTTATGATTCGATGATAATTATCATCGATTCACCTCACCACCTCACCATTCACCCAATTGGGTGAGAAGTGTTCATGAAATTCCAAGGATTACTTTTGGCATATTTCGTTAAATAAGTTATAATATAGATGTAACATTTAATCTTTCTTATTTTAATATTAATGTTTTAATAATTGTTTTAAATATTTTCTTATTTACAGAATGAAATGACATGAATTGAATTGATATTGTTCGTTTTCAAAGGGTTACACTTTAAGCTAAAAGCAATTAAAATGGAATTACTTTATGTCTACTTTCTAAGAAAAATTAGAATGAAATGTATATTTCTTCTTATTATTATAAGAGGGTAATGCAATATGGCTTTATATAGCAAATATTTAAAAACCTAAATGAACAGATATATTTTTTCTTTGATAACGACGACCTTTGATAAAGAAAAGTAATTTATTTTTATCTGGAAAAAGATTTAAAGCTATTTTTATACAGCGTACGTAACATTAAGACAATTGAGGTTCTAAGAATATTTACAGACCCAAAAAACAATGTAATTAGGGGAATATTTTAAGATATAATATGCTAAAGGTTAGCTCATTATTCTTCGTAATTTGTGGATTTTAAGCCTGAAGCAAGATCTGACAAAAAATATTCGATTAATATAGCTTATTGATTTATTGGGCTTTCTAAGAGGGATTACGCGAAATAGTATGCGGTTTAATTATTGCTAATAGATATGATATGCATGTAGCAACGTCTTAGAATTAGGATTGGATAAGGAGGCAGGTTGGCCTCTTCACCAGGGTCGAAGGCTTTGTCGTGGTGATGGTCTTAGTAGGTTGAAGAGCAAGCTAGCACCTTAAGTGACGCCATTTGTACATATCACTTTTGAGTTTTAGCTATAACTTAACTTACTGTACTCTTTATACGTGCCATAAAGAGTTATGCTTTGCTTTTATTAGTGTGCGTTCCACTTAAACATCCCAGGGCCCCAAGATTTTTTGCATAAATATAGGTTACCGTGAAGCTTTATTCAGCATGTGTAAAATAACCTAACCGCTTCTTGCGACGCGTCTAGGTTCCTAGCGTTAAAAAGATTAAGCTTGTCCCAATTCATACTAAGGCAAAGCTCAACGCTGTTCTAATTGCAAGGAAATCTTTCGTCAATCTTGTGGGTTGCATCTATCAATGAGATAAATAACTTTGGTATAGAAACTCATTTACTGTTCCTTTTTCTATCCAATCCCATTTGGAGTTAGCAACATACCTGCAGAATAAATTAATCGAGGTTGGTCTGAGGGTGACGGCGTGTATTCATTATTGCTGGTAACGAGTCAGGTGGTGTTTTTACTCTTTTTAGAGTTCTGTTTCGATATATAGGTGTCTTTTGACACTTTATTGTCACACGTAGGAAAGGTTTAGTTTTATTTTTATTCTGTGACCAGGAAGCTTAATCGGAAAGAATAACGCAATAATTAACTAAGTGAATGATAAAGAGATATGTAATCAACATATTTAGGTAATAGAACAGAAATTATAAAAATAGATGTACAGAAATTGTCATGTATATTACCCACACATCGATAGCGCTCCTATCGGTATGTTTTATTTAAAGGAATTACGATGTATTCATAATGAAGTCTTATGGTTTTCAAGCTATGAAAAAAATATCCGAAGCCGACATTTCCCATCCATTTTCAAATAGACGAAAAGTGACCCAACTAGCATCTGTTTCGCTTCATGAGAGTATAAATAACAATATGCGTAAAGTAAGGTTAGGTATTATTCACAAGATACTCCGTATGGAGGGACTTACAGGGATTTACCGATTTGGCCGAGGGTGGCGAGAAAAATGGTAGGGGTCCAACTGTATTTATAGTGTGGTGTATCCATTCGGTTTTATTCAAATCCCCATGTGGGCTGTGATTTTTTTACTCTTGTTTTGGACTTCTATAGTTATTTACTTATTGAAAATTTCACAGTTTACAATTGGGTTCCCTACACTAATATTATAAAGAGAAACACTTTGTTTGGTTGTAGCTAATAGGCTCAAAATCATCCACGAGCAACATAGACTATATTTTACCGGCTGTGTATATAATATTACTAGCTGATCCGCGCGGCTTCGCTCCCGTAGCATAATATTAAATATTATTACGTCGATACAACTCTTAACAAATAATGCATTAATTTCGACCAAATTTGATTACCATAAAAACGGTTCTAGTGAGTTAATCTTAAAAGATAGACATATACTGTCGCGGACATTTTTGTAGATCATTTCAAGAGGAATAATTCTTTTATACATAATTTTTTGGTATCTTGAACCGTTTTCGCAGCGCACGCAACGGAAGCCCTCAAGCATAAATAATTTTCCCCGTTTTTTTCACATTTTCCATTATTTCTTCGGTCCTAATAGTTGCAGCGTGATGTTATATAGTTCAAAGCCTTCCTCGATAAATGGTCTAATCAACACAAAAATAATTTTTCAATTCGAACCAGTAGTTTCTGAGATTAGCGCGTTCAAACAAACAAACAAACTCTTCAGCTTTATAATATTAGTATAGATGATGCGGGAGTGAAGCCGCGAGGATCAGCTAGTCTAATATATAACGCCAATAATAATTTTTACAAATTTATTATATCTTTGTAAAGATTAGACAGGGATTGCTCGAATTGTGTATCCGTATATGACATGTGTGTGTCCATACACAAACATATCATATACTGACATATCCATATAATATATGTTTATAAACTTATTTGCTCACTTTTTATACACCGCAATAAAAAGTCTTTGACCATCGCTTCATATGGTGGTAAATATCACGATCGAGGATGGAACACACTTTTTATGCAATACCTATTCACATTAGCCGTTTTTTACACATCGTGATACAAACACGTATAGTGATAAATTTAATAGAAAAATCAAAAGAGGCGAAATGTATTAACGTAAACGACGCCACGTAAGACAATGTGCATTTAATGAATATGATTATGCTCGTTTTATTCCTATAATCGTTTAGTTACTTCAATTTGAATAAATTTTTCTTTTTATGTTCTCTATTCAACCGGATCCTTTTTAAATGTTATCTCAATAAAAGGTTTACACAAGCATTAGCACACGAATAATATCCAATCCCATTTGAATATCGAACTCTTTTACATAATACATACCCAAAAAGGCCAAATACCAAATTACCTTTCCCCAGCATAATCACATTCAAAATAACCGTTACCTTTTTCCTTATCATACATTGAATAGAAAACCTTAGTAAAACCTATACGGCAATAACCGACAATCGCTATTGTGTCGCCTACAAAGGGGAAATAGTGGCCCCCGATCGGTTACAAACCCTTCAGGTTAGATAGAGGGGTTATTTACATCCAGTTAGAAAAAGTCGCTTTATTTTCGAGACGAAAAATATTTATTCTGCTTGTTAGTTCAAAGGCTTATTGATCAAAGACCGCGAAGAGGAAAATAAGTTTGCCGTTAGACGTTATATTTGCGTTCGTAATGGTTTGTTATTTCATACTGTAAGGTTTGTGGAGAATATTCATGTAAATATTCACGATATATTGATATTATTCGGTCTTATAGCTTTGATTTCGTGCTCTGTATTTTTCTAGAGTAATAAGGATTGGGAACAGAAATAAGAACTTACGTAGAAACATATTAATGATTGTTAACGCATATTCTTGAATCAAAATGGCTATTATAGATGTTTAAGCATTTTATTTAAGTAATATGGAAAGTACTCGCGGTAAAACAGTCACAAGAAAATAGTAAAGATGTTTGTTAAATGATGACCCGATTGGCGTAGAGGACATGGCAATGGTCTATTGCGCCGAAGAGTATGGGTTCGATCCCCTCTAGTTGAAAAGTATGATTGTAATATTCTACTGTCTGGGTGTTATCTATGTATAATATGTATGTATTAAAATATGTTTAAGTATGTATATAAGTTATCTAATTTCCATAGTACCAGTTTTGCTTAGTTTGCCACTAGATGGTGTAGTGTTAAATGTCTCAGAATATTTATTTAGATTATTATTGTTAATGTAAAAGGTAAGGAATAACGCTTTTTTCTTTTGTTATTTAGAAATAGCAACTCATCAATATTATAGCTATTCAAAGGATTCTATACTAAGAAGGTATAGGAACCAATTAGAGCATGTCCCACATGCATTATCCTATTGGGCATTCAATATATATTTCGTTGCCATCACCTCATAAAACATTTTCAGTCGTTTTCATTATCTCCTCACTCACTTGAAAAGAAAGATAATAAGGAAAGAGTTATTACCAACGTGATGACATCGGCTTTGGATTAAGTACAAACATATATTTGTAATTCTTGTTTTAATATTCGGGCTTCTTTAGAGGACTGTCTGTTGTAAGCTTAATTAGTCTTACAAAATATATTCCCTTGAATAAACTATCATGACTTATGACTGGTTTAGTTACAAAGGTTTAAACCAATGATTTTGAGGATCCCTTAGTTTTTGTTTCAAACTAGTAAAATTTGGTCTTAACACTGACATCTAACGTATATCGGCGTATTTAAAGTCTACAGAATAAATTAAGCTATGTAGTGAAGTCGGTCATCCATTTGGTTAACGGCATTTTCAATATTGTATCAAAGATTATAGATAGATTGTTATCTCAGATTATATAACGTAAGATTGACAAAAGTCACAGCAAAGGCTATCCATCGACATCATAGTAAGTGTAAATAGATAAATTTGTCTGACTTTAGTAAGCAAACAAGGGATAGATAGAATATTGAAAACGGTCGTTAGTTACAAAGCCATCAAAACAACAGCTTAAAATCTTCGATTTTTATTTGAAACTTGTGAGATTAGGCGGCGAGACGACACATTTAATTAACACGGAAGAATGAATACATACAACTACGAAAACAACTGTAACACAACTGTCGTCTATCAACGCATTCGTATAGTTTTAGTTACAAAGGCATCAAACGAACAGCTTTGAAGGCTTCGGTTTTTGTTTCACCCAACTTGTGAAATTGCGCGGCAAGAGTGCGGGATGATTTATACGGGTTAATGACGACATACGTTTAGTTTTGCTTCAAACTTCACCAATCCCCTGAAATATGATATATCTTTTACTATATTATAGATATACAAAACACATAAATCTAAATGAAGGTTTAAATACTCAACGTTAACGTCACTTACTTGAAATCAAACTCATATTATAAATAAATATTCCCGGACATTTATCACAACGTCATCTAGTCCCAAACTAAGCAAAACTTGTACTATGGAAACTAAATAACTGATAGACATACTTAAACATAATTTTTTTTTGTAAATACATACATACTATTTGATAAATTAACAGAGACAGTAGAAAATTACAATGTTCATCACATCATCATCACTCTAAAATGCTAGGTTTTATAATTCGTAACACCAAAGGTTTTAGAAATGAAAAGACTAAGATAATGCTATACTATAGCCTTGTACGCAGTTTACTTGAATATCGCTGTATCGTCTGGCGTCCTCACTACGCTACACATATTTTACGTTTAGAGAGGGTCCAAAAGAGATTCCTATGGCACCTACTATTCTCAAGCGGGATGTCAAAAAAAAAATTCTCTTCCTATGAACAGCGACTGTTCCATTTTAAAATGCACTCTCTCGAAAATAGAAGAGACTTAACGGACCTTTTGTTTTATTCTAAATTGATTAATAACCGAATTGACTGCGCCCAACTCTTGTCTAAAATTAACTTACGCGTGCCCATCAGGTTTCCCCGTAAAAAAATAACACCTTTTGTCCCTCCTTTTCGTAAATCTGTTTTTGGCTCCAACTCTCCCATCCCAAGGATTATAGCACTGGCAAATAAATTTAGTGATATAGCAGATATTTTCTATCACTCACCCAACAAGCTCCGAAATATTTTTTTAAATCGCCATAATTAATATTTTAATCGTCACTAGATTTTTAAGTAAATTTTGGTATATATAAAAATTTGTGTAAGGCTTACGTCACATTACTGTATTTATTTAAAAAAATACCTCTGTATAATATTGTGCATGCTGTATCAACCAATAACTGTTTGATACATTTAATCAAGTTTACCATATACCTAGTTTTAGATATAAGTATCATTGTACTCAAACGTTGGTTGGTCAATAAATAAAATAAATAAAATAAATAAATCATAATTTTCTACTCGTGGGGATCGAACCCACACTCACCGGCGTTATAGACCATTGCTGTAACCACTGCGCCAATCCGGTCGTCAAAATTATTATTTTATACAATTTCCTTTTTTTAATTTTCTTTATATGAATCCGACGGTAACTTGCGTATTTGTCAACAACGCTTACTAATTAAAGTAATTTTGAAACTAACGTTTTGTGGAATGGACAGCAATCAAACAGGGAGGTTTACGGCCCTCATAAAACAAATATAGATACCGAAAGATGTTCGCGGCGAGATAGCCCTCTTATTAAACTACTTTATGGCTTACTTACGTTTATCGTCAAGTTTAATCTGTAATTTGCCTCGTGTCACCGGGAATTGAATTGCGTGTGCGGTTCGTGATGAAATAAAATGAATGAATGTTTATCTATTCAACTCGATTTTTCTTTAGGGTACGGCATATAGTAAGGAGAGCATAGTCCACGTAATGTAAATCCCTCAACCCATGAAAATACCTAATCTTAAACTTAAGATTTTCTTAACTTTTTTACTGTATTTTAGACTAAAACGAAGTCATTCTATATAACAACAGGATAGTTGTTAGGCACCCAATAATTGCAAAATATATACCTACTTATATCTCAAAAATAGAGCAATTATTTTTTAAGTAACTATCGAGTCGACTTTCCGCACCGGTGGAAACTTAAAGCAATTACTATTCATAAGTACTTTGACAAAAGATTACATGAATAAAAATATTTTCTATTCTATTCTATTCTTGAAACATAATTAACACATAGCTTTTTATAGCTACATTATTTCTCCAAACTCTTCTGAACGTCGAATTCAGTTGCCCAAAGGGGCATTATTCAGGAGAGGAAACATATGATCAGCCTTCTGTACTACATTAAGATAATAATATTCATTTCTACCGATGGCGAAACCAAGTCTTAATTGATATTAGACTTACCTGTTATGTAAGGAGGCGATGACAATTGCATTAAAATAAAAAATTGCATTGCAAGCATCTTGAACGTGATTTTCAAAAACACAAAGAGATAAAGTTCCTAAGTCACTGAATTTTAGAGTTAAAGAATATATAAAAATGTCCTAAAGGCTACTCTTGTCTCTCACATAAAGATTACAGTTTGTGAATCGACATTTCAACTAAAACCGACGCGTTTAATTAGAAAAGTTTTGCCATATCGAATGAGGTCTTTTGGTTTCTAGTTCCATTTGGATGAAAATACCCTTTGAAGTCAATAAACTTCGATTATTTAAACAGACAATTTTATGTGATATGTGAGAATAATAAACCAATTGTACTAGCAATGCACCGTGGTTTCAGCCGCGTATCTAACTTCTGATCCCGTGGGAATCCTGCCCTACATGTTATTCTGGATTCTTTCCTGTATGAAAACAAAGTTTCATCACAATCAGTTCACATAACAAACACACATACATACATCCTCACAAACTTTCGCATTTATAATATTAGTAAGATTATAATTAAATTCAAATATTATAATCTATATTAGTTTTATTATCATATTATCTGTACCCAATTTTTATAGATTAATATTCAACGCAGTTATGTGAATGATTATGCTTTAGTATTTTAGTATACCTTATCTGATTCAGTAATCCATAGATTAATACATGTAGAATTGGTGTAGATTTGTTGATTTTTTTTAAGGTTATCTAACGCATCACTGCAATCGCTACCCCATATTATGTTGACATATTTAAAAAAGTCTATCGATGGACCGCTGATATATTCATGTAATTTCTATAATTTTTATAATTTACTATAGAAATGGTTTACCAATATCTCACACTTTACGCGCGCCTCTACATAATACAGAATTTTGTAGTCCACGCGACAGAAGCCGCGGGCGGAAAGAAAGATAACTACACCCATCATCGTATCAATTACGCTTTGCGACATTAAAGATTTGCATGACAAAATCGATCGTAAGAAGTCTTACCAAGTATGAATACAAATTGGAATGTCGTCGTCATAGCAACCAGTACTTATAGGGAGGCACAATATGAACTGCACAATTTGAATTTCAAGTGCTATGCAAAGTGAATCCGAACAGACCCCGTTGAGATTGATTTAATGTACTTCAGTAAACACGGATATTGTCGGATCGGATTCAGTTTATTGAATTATTAACTAATATCGGTAATTCTAGATTTAGATTGTGGTAGTGCATTGAAATTGATTTGAAAGGACTAAACGTACCTATATGTTGTAGGTAATGTCAGATTCGTATTGTATTTAAAAACCTTCCAGAAAAGTCCAGTGGTAGATATATCAAAAGATTTTTGACTTAAAATTAAGGATTTGAAATCCTAGTCTGCTAGTGATCTGACCTAACCAAAATAATAACGTTAAAGCAAAGAATTTGTTTGTTTGTTTATTTACTTGCTAATCTAACCAGTAGTCCGATTTGAAAAAAAAAGTTTCTGTTACATAATAAAGAACATTAATCAAGAAAGGCTAGAGGCTATAGGGGAGCGAAGCCTACCTAAGAAGACCTAACAATTCATAACTATTTTACTAAGACTTAGTCTCATGTTTAAAAATTACAAATGTTTTCAATCTCTACACTAAGGAACACTTATTAAGTCAGTAAACTTTGTAGTGTTTAAAAGAGTAGTGAACTCAAACAGAATAAAGCAAACAGACTGCGAGTTAAGAATCTATTAGTATTGAGAATTTACGTTCTTTATAAACGTCTGCGAGGCTATTCTGAGAGGGAAATACTTTTGCTAATTGATCATTACTTCAATGGCCACTCGCTTTGAACAAATCTGAACCGAAATACATACGTTATTTTCGTTCGTTTGTTTTCATTTGAATGATACCTACTTATAACTAAATATAACCGTTAAAATTTGTACATTTAATAATCATAAGCTACGTCTGTACATTTTTTTTTCAGAAAAAAAATCTGTGTACTACTGACATTGACACAGACAAATAATAGTTGTTAGAATTTTTATTTGGTTTTGCAGGCTGAACTCAGATACGTCCTCATTCCCTAACCTACCTACTTTAGTACTTTATGCTTATTTTTTTCATTCAAATCACACCAAAAAATATACATAGCTCTAAAAGATGTATCTAAATTTTACTCTCAACACATAGGTCGAGGAAGTTGAAATTTTATTAAACTGTGTTCGTTTTTTTTATTAATGATTATTAGGTACTCCTCGAACTCCGGCTACAACAAACAAGCTCAATAGCTAACCTTAACTTTCTCAACCTCAACCTCATCCTTATCTTCTACTTGATAGACTCAACTTGTCCTAAAATCTACCAACCCATGGTAAAGAGATAGCAAATAGGTTTTCCTGTTTCTTTCAGAATTTAAAAAATAATCAGAATTAAGATAATAACACTGAAACTAAATAAAAATTCTCCCTAAACACATATCAAAAATGTCTATGAAATAAAAAATTTAATGTCGAAATATACTAAAAAGGAAAATAATATTCCTAATTTTATGGCTCGATGAAGTATGAAATAAGAAATTCGGGTAAATATTTTATTAGCGTCAGTGAAGCGGTTACTACAGATGATCTGGTATTATGAGAATTGCAAATATTTCTAAAAAATACGTTCCATTCTATCGATAGGTATTATAATTATTACATATAGACTAAGTTTGAAACGCATATTAATGCATCTTACTAAATTTGTGATTCGAATGCGAAATGTTAATATGTTTATTTTTTTAAGGCGGCTATGATTAATATAAACGTGCAATTAAATACCTATTTATCAATTAACAAGCTAGCTCGATAGACCACAATTCTTATAAAACGAAATAAAATTCAACCTAAAAATAAGCCATTACATAAAGACAGTGTCTAGTGTAAATTGATTTACACGAATCAATTTATATAAAGTTGCCAAGTCAATAAAAGTAAGGAAGATAGCTTAACGATGAATGTGCAGATAACTTTGAAATTTAAAAGCGGTTTTCTTATAATATAATCAGCTTATATTTATAAATTTTTGAATATATTACTTTCATTAACAATATTACGATATAATAAAATGTATTTTAGGAATGTGCGAACGAGCGCTCCTTAAATTTTAAAGCTCATTCTAGGCCAATCGCTGCTACTTCACAGAATGCGGATTCATTTCCTATTCGCTCTGAGTAAGTCTTGCCATCGAATACAAATTCTGAGAGTGGTACTGTCAAATGCACAGAGAAATTGAGTGCTTTGCCGACTTTTTGTGAGCCTATAGATGTCCAAATTGCTTGGCAAATCTTTGGGTATGTCGGGATAGGTTTACGCGGCTGCAACATTGAATATTTAGGACCGAGATTTTCGACTGTGAGGGGAGCTATTGGCCCATCTTTGACTTTCTTTGCAACTTCTATTGAGGCTCTGCAGAGATCTTTGCCGAGTCCCAAGCCCCGGTGTTCCCGGAGAGTTGCCAGGAACATTATTTCGAAGCTACATTCCACGCCATACCTGAAAGTAATGATAATATTCATTTTGATAATTTTAATGCTTGAAAATTTCACTTTTAATAATCATGTAGTGATAGTATAAAATAGGGGCTCTACACTGCTCTGTATTATTATTATCAGAATACGGATAAATTACACACATAAAAGCCATTTTTTTCTTTTGTGCATATAAGAAAAGTTTATTTATACATTTTAAGTAAGTAATTTTATGATGCCTTATTTTTAAATAATTTCCTTCCTAAGATAACATATTGGTAATATAATAATATCCATAAGGTTGTAGATAAATTAATAGCAGCAGTGCATTTTTGGTCACCTATAATTAATCTGATGTATTTTGTACTAGATTAGATATTCTGTTACATTTAAAATAAGGCAATTTAGAGATGAAAGAACGAAAAATATTAACTTAATAATCTTATGTTCTCGTATGTATCATATGTTACCAGTGGTATTAGCTCTAGTTTAATAATATCATAACTCAAGAAGCGAGAAAGGGTGAAAGTTTAGTAGTTATCCAAATGTGGCATACATACTAAGTATTATGAACATAAGTTCATCCAGGTATAGTCCGGGAATTTCGCCTCTAGTACCATGTTCAGTAATTAGATTTTATCGTCCCGGACTCTGAACATTACTAACTTTAGTTTGACACGTTAGTATATCCATGGGGATCCCATATAAATTCTAAGGCAACGTTCATGATATATATCAAATTTCCACAGAAATGTCTCGAAGTGATAAGCCTGTATCATTCAACCCTCATTTACACATTGAAAAGGAAGGGAAAGTAAGAACCTTTTTGACGCGAGGGTAGATAACTTTAATCCATTGAATGCACAATAAAAGTTCATGTTCTTTTGTTAGGTGACGCATTCACGCGATTCTTCGATATTTTCGGAAAGTCTAACAGACCGTTTACCAATAAAAAATTAATTAAAGTCAATAAAACAATAATAATTTGAAATTTTTTTAAATCGAGAGTATCTATCTTCCAACCATAATTTGTATGATCCTTGCAAAAAGTATTAAAGGAATTTAGGTAAAATTTGAATGATTTTCTAATAAACAATATTGTAGTATCACTTTACGCAGAAAATTAGGCTATTACGTAATTATTTTTTGATAGAAGGTGCAATAAAAAACATGCAAAATTACTTACGCACTCTATACAATTAATATAAATGTACAATACTCACTTCTCAAACAAATTACACCTGCCATCAACATTCGCCATGAATTGTATCAATGAACGCGCGGCTTCTTCCTGGCATCTCTCCTCAGCAAATATCTCAAAGAAAGCTTTCTCCGATGCGCTTGATGTTTGGACCTGAGATAAACGAGATTCTTGAACGCTAACAGACAGCGCTGTTCATACTATCTGTCAATAAAATCGATGCTTTCCTTTTAAAGGAAATTGATAAAAGGTTTCTACTGTTACGATGGAGTTACTGAGGGCATTTGTTAGGCTATACAGTTGAGCTTTACGTATTGAAATTGTAGGAATATGTTTTGACAAATAATGCAACTGCTTTACTAATAAAGAGCCATATTTTTTATACGAAGATAAACATTGAAAATTTCTATTCTATATCTGTTGTCTATATATAAGAGTCAGTTAATAAATACACATTTTTGATAAACCTGTTCCAGAAATTACATTGCGTTGAAAGTTGTGTTTCGTGTTATTTTTGAACCTGTGCTTTTTTTTAATTTTGATACCTAAATGAAAATAATGCACTTTTTATTTAGTTATAAAAATCATTAACAAGAATTAGAACACTTTGATAACAACAAAACTAAATGGAATAATAAACTCTCAAAACATACCTGTATTTTATTAAAAGCGACAGAAACTACTTCATCTGTGTTTATATCTATTGCGACTAAAGATACCCCATCCAAGGCTGCATCAGCACATAGTTCCAGGAGTTCCTCTGCTGCCTTTGGATTTTTGTTGATACCACATCCAATGGACACGTATTCATCTTGACAAAATGCTTCTCGTATAACCTGTAAGGAATTGATGGTTAATAACAAGAATTTTAATTAATAGTAGAACTGTAATTATTAGCGAGAGAGACAGGCTCCAAAGGTTTCCTCTTCCATATTGTTCTACTCCTGTTCCAATTTTACAACATTAATCCTCTCCTTAACCCTCTGGTTCCTATAAGCTGTCTGCGATTATTTGTTGTTGTAGATTTTCATGGGCTGCGATCAGTCAGACTTAACATCAAGAGAACCACATGCTATGCTTGCTTTAAAATTCCATACGTTCATATTTTGTACTTCCCTTTAACGAAATGACGGTGGCCGTATACTACGATAGAAAAGATCAATCGAACCAATTTTTTAAGAATATTATGAAACCCGTATTCATAAACACAAACAATACTGTGAGTACTCATAGACTTATTCAGAGATGATACTGAAGTGGCGCTTTGTCACTTGGCGTGTTAATTAAGTCTTATTGTAAATAAAATACTTTTTAAAGGATTTTAAACGCGGTTTATTATACATTATTTTACATTATTTTATTTAAAATGGAAAGTACTCGCGTTAAAACAAACACAAGATTATACTAAGTCTTATTGGTTTTGAATTAAAGCCTTATCTTTTGGAACGCATTGAGAAAAGTTTTACTGCACATAGTATAACTACTTTACTTACATAAGAACTTATAGTGAATACAGGTTTAAAAGGCACATTACACATGCAATATTTCGCATGAATAATTAAATTATTATTAAAATATGTTCCCAATAGCAACTCTCATAAACAGAATTATTGAATGATTCAAACTAAATTTACTAAATAGCGAACTTAGAATGTATTTCACTCACAGTATGATAATACTCTTAGTAAAAGGGTACTCACATTTAATGCACCGTAGAACGTTTTCACGGAGAGGGACTCTATTCTATATTTCCCTGGAATTCATGTACAAAGCTTTTTAAATAACTCCTCTGTAAATTGCAAATACGATGGGTATAAGAAAATACAAAAAGAGTTCTATTTTTTTTCCACTAATTGGAAGTAATTATTAAGTCATTAGTAATTACTTTTAGAAATATTCTATTATTATGGCAGTCACTCTTTAGAAGACTCAAAAAATTAGATAATATTTGAGTATGATGATTTATTTAAGCTCGAAAAACGTGTGCAAAAAATTACAATATTATGTAATTTTTTGTTTGTATGTATGTGTGTTCGATATCGAGGATTTAAAATGGGGACTAAAATCGGATCACTACGCAAGAATTCCCTACCCTACGATTAGACCATTCATGAAAATCGGCTTAGTAATAATATTAATATTCAATACAATTTATCAATCTTATATCTTATCCAAATGTTTATCAAAAATAATGTTTAGAATGAAGTACATAGCTGTTTAGTTAACGAAACATTTCCGAAATCTTTGATATGCGTATCTCATAATTTATTTATATTTGTATCATAACGATTGCTTGTTATTCGAATACAATATTTCATCTTAATCATAATAATTGACGTGTAATACGTACAGAATACATACTCTCAATAATGTGAAATGTTTTGGTTTGTTTTAGAAAATACCGATCGTATTACAAGCAAATGTATAGAAGAAATATAGAAATGAAATTTTTAAATAAGTACTTACGAGATTTATGCCATAATAGCCGCTCATTAAATGAAAAAGAAATGAAAATTATTTTGTTTTTAGTCGCCTCTGTCAGATTGGTCATCAGATTGGTTGTCAGAGTTAAAATAAATTAAAATTTCTATATTAATTTTTATGTTATCTCTAATTATTATTATAAAGAAGCCGTCAGTGTATCAAGTCTACTACATTTTTTCATATCTTATTCAGTTAGATATAATTAATATTTAATGACCAGCCTCCAGGAAAATTAATTGTAATTTTCTTGAAAGACTCGATCACGTAGTTTCACCTCATTTTTTAATAATATGGGTATTAATAAATAATATTTTATTAGATTTCGCACATCAGGGTTTTTCAATTTTAAGGCTTGACAATAAAAACAATTTGATTTGAAGCAAAAATTTCTTCACCT
>LQNK01000030.1:770105-809359 GCA_001586405.1 Phoebis sennae | reverse complement strand
CCTTAGATAAACCCAATCTATGACACCGACCTATGTCGTCTGTGCCCAACTTAGCGTCCTTCAGATGTTTGGAGAGGACATCAAGCGCAACAGATTTTGAATCCTTATCTTTATCTTCTGCGACACCATGAATGAGCAATATTTTTCGACGATTTCTCATCTCTAGACTGTCATAAAGTTGGAATAAAGAGTCAACCTGGGTCTGCAAGCATTGAAGGGATGTCACAACAAATGAACGAAATGCAAGAAAATCAGATGCAAGTCGAGATGGAGGGCTGGCAAGGCTTGAGGTGGCAGTTGTCATTTGCAATTCCTGCTGGAATTCTAGCATTCTCTTATTGAACTGCTCAGACATTTGCGCCATGGACTGCTGAATTGCCTCCATAGTGTTGAATGATGATTTATATAAGATGTAGTGATATAATGGTTAAACTGTGGAAATGTTTTGTGCTTTTTTATAGAATGTGAGTGAGTTATTCCGGTGAGTATTTTTAGGGGTTTTATATCACCATAGCACAATAAATAAAATTAAATTTAACTAAATATAGCAGAGAGCAAAAAAAGGGCGTGTTTACTTTTTCACACCTACCCGCGAAAAAAAAAGTAATAAAAAAAATAGTAATAACAGCCCATCCATCTAATTTGACTACCGTTTAACCGTATCCATTGCATATGTTGTCCTGTTCTTTCGTGATTTTAGTTTGGTTGAATTAATTAAATGGAATATTTTCCAATGTAAACTTTTTACAAGATACTTACGAATAATCATTTTTAAGTTACCACCGGAAAGTTTGGAAAGTCAATTCTATCGAGAAGATACCGGCAGGCAGATAGAAGAAAGACATGACCTCGCAATTTGTAAGGACTATAGATATAGAAATAACAGCCATTCATCCAATTTAACTACGGTTTAACGGTATGGATTGTGACCTTTATTCATGTCTTCTATTCCGTGATCCGTTTTGTTGAAAATGAAAGCCGATGGTTCTTGATACAGTATAAAACATAAAAAATCCACGTCGGGATTCACGTGACGACACGTTTACGAAACATAGTAATACGTATATAACTTAACAATAAATAATTTAATTTTTTTTCCTTTTCCAAACAATGTTACCATAGTTTATATAAGAAAATGTTAAATCCTTTAAGAATAAGCAACAAAGTAAGCATTCATAAAAACTTAGGATTTATATTTCAAGTCAAAACTTCATATTTTTATTTAGTTGCATTTTGCTTGAGGGAGCTTACTGCTCTGAGAATACTAACATTCATTTGAGCGTGAAACGTACACGGAAAGCGACTCAATTCTAATATAAACTGAAATGTAACTTATTTTACACATTCCTTAATTACCATGGTTTTAGTGGAAAATAAAATAAATTAGATAATATGTTAGTCTGTCTCACTTACCATGTGTGTAGTCACGGGTAAGTAGTCTGTTGAGTAGCTGTTTCGGCTTGCCCTGGACAAAAAACGACACAAAGAGCTGACTGCCAACCTTCAGTGATTGGAGAGGTATTACATGACGATGATACCCCATGACGTCGCTACAAGAAAGAAGTAGCACAAAAAATAAACAGTCAATAAAAAAAGTTGATGGTGTTTCATCAAATAGCTATTGTCTACGAACAGGAGAACGGACATGCGTTTCACATGCAAAGCGAAAAATAATCCTACTAATATTATAATTCCGAAAGTTTGTAAAGATGTATGTCTGTATGTATAGTTACTCCTTCATGAAAAAACTACAGAACCGATTATAACATTACCTTACCTTATTTGGTATGTATAAGGTATAAGGTGAGGTAAGGGTTCAGAATAAAATATAGGCTACTCTTAATACCGGAGTTGCCACGGGATCAGAAGTTACGCGGGAGAAACCGCGGAACGCGGCTGCAATATTATTGGAGTGGAGCGGAGTGCAATATTATTAGGTTGCGATACGCTATCAAATTGAATGATTAGACATAATCATGACGCCTATCGATGTATGATTTATATTCTCATTCATTTAATTACATAGGTTATCTATTCTTATAACATTCAAATCAACCTGACAATTATAATACGAAACTAGACTATCATAAACTAGTTGCAAAAAATTACCACTTCTAATACTTGACTCAGTTCAGAATTACATACGAAGAAATTAATCTGACATTAAATTTATTTGCCTCATAGACAGTCTCCAGTCTTCAGCACGTAATAAAACCATCATAATCCTCAAACCGTATTTAATCGCAAGCTCGCCAATTTTATTCACGCGACGGGAAAGTTAAATAGCGTCCATGATATCAGAAGTCAAGTCCAGAAGGCTGAATCGGCGCAAAGCAATCAACAGTCTGGAAACGGAATTCAATTTCTCTAGAGCCATTTAGATTACTACAATCATTTACTTGATGTTAGGATTTAGTTAGAATTACTGAATAAATGCTTAGTAATTAGAATGGAGTCTCAATCAAAAATTATTGAAATTAGGTTAGATTTCCAACTCAGTGGCAGTCTAGTAGTTCACTAGGCAGAAGAGGCGTTTATTATCAACAAAAAAAGCATCATATAAAATTAATGAGGTAACCACAACAAAAACTTATATGCCGATATTTGTAGGTTTTATTTTTACGATGGGAAAATTAAAAAACGCAAAGCAATCAACAGTCTGCGAACGGAATTCAATTTCTCTAGAGCTTGAGTACGCCCATTTAATTTAATAATGAATACTCCCTAATTATCTAATACAAAATATACTACAGATAGGATATGATAGTTTTGGTTACTCAAACCACTCGTCACTATTTACGTTGAACGTGAAATACTCACGTTCAACTGAAACTAAAGTTTTGTGTCATAAAACGTACTTGCCTCATTGGCAGTCTGTGCAATGAGTCAGTCCAAAAGGCTGAATCAGCGCAAAGCAATCATGAATTTCACTAAAGCTTGAGCAGTATCTAGATTACTATAATTATTAATTTGATTTTAATATCATAATTAGCATAGTCCAAATAGTTAAATGCCAAATAATAATCTTGGACACTCAATTAAAATACTTTAGACAATGTTAGATTAACTTAGTCATATGACTTTACGAAATTAATATTTTTGTGATATGCCATACATTTGCCATTAACAAATTTCATCACGTAACACAATACATAACCACCATAATCTTCAGCTTTAAATGCTAGCTCGCCAATTATATTAACAAAATGAAAAGTTAAACAGCGTCCATGATATCACAAGTCAAGTCCAGAAGGCTGAATCAGCGCAAAGCAATCAACAGTCTGGGAACGGAATTCAATTTCTCTAGAGCTTGAGTACGCCCATTTAGATTACTATAATCAATTATTTGAATTCAAGAATTAGTTTATATTGTAATTGAAAAATAAATATTAATTAAAACATTGTCAACATGGAATAAAAACAAAAAATATGGCGTAGGATAGAATCACATTTTTATCGAAACAATATCTGTTCCTACTTATATTAATTTTTATAAAATGTAAATAAAAACAGTACCTATGTAATATAGACTTTTACCTTCCTCCTACATCTCCTATTCCAGTGGGTTGCCTGGAAGATGTCACTTTTGGATAAGGCCGCCCTCTATGTTGATTGTAACGTTATTAAAAGTTAAGAACGATATTTGTACTTTGTTAATACAATACACTGTAAATTACGATATGTATGATGGTAGCATTTTGTGAAAGCCCTAGTGGTTTATTGAATTGAGCCTATATGAAAAATTATTTGACCATCATATTGTATCATTAATTTTATTTTAGGGACCTCATTAGCGTTAGTTAATTAATTAGATGATTAGTAATTACAATGGACTATAAATTAAAAACATTTTAGGTTTCAGACCACTTTCTAAACAAAGGCCGTCTGCTACAGTTAGCTCGCGATAGGAATCTTTTTATCACAAAAGAATATCTTATTATCCTTGTTAATTAAATTATTCTAACATAACACTAATTACTTTTAGATGAATTTTTTTCGGATAATATTTGTAGAATACGGTGTAAAGTATGTTTTCCTTCTCCTAATGATGTGACAATTTCGACAAAAACATATATATTTTGTACGAGTTTAAAATTTCTTCAATCAATCAATGGAAGTTTCTTTCCTATCTTAGAAAATGATTAAAAAAATTATCTTAGATATTGTTTATGTAAACATGGAAAATATTGTTATTGTTCACGATTTATATTTTATTCGTTCCCCAGCGTTTTTAGTCATAGCTTTACAGTATACGGTGACATACACCGAACTGGCGTTTACCAACCAAAATAAAATTTTAACTAAAACTTTTACAAAATCAACAGACTAAAAGCACTCGTGAAGCCAGCCGTCGGAAGTGCTTAAAACAACGCAGTATCATTCAACTTTTTTTGCTTTTTTCGCACTGTAAACAGATTTTAATTAATTTTATTTCGGAATAAACTCGTATCGATATGTCTGGTATCAGCAATAATATTTGGTTAAAAATAGTATGAAGCTTATGATATAGAATTTAAAAATTCGATCAAAATATTTTATGACGGACAAATGATGTTTTATGCACCTTTGGGAGGTTTTCAGTTAAATCACTATTCATCGTTTAAGTAAAACGTGTTAAATTAGTATTTTCAGTTAAATTGTATTAATAAATTATTTGTAAAGGCAGCAAAACTACGTTTTTAAAGACCGGCAGCACACCTACGGTTGTCTTGGTATTAGTACGTGCTTATGTTTTACATTGATACCTTACCATCAGACAACTCGCCTGTTCCTTGAAATTGCTTCACTATAAAAAAGAACTCCTAAGTAGTTAAAAAAGGATGTAGGTACTTAAGTTATATGAATTTCTTGTTCTTATAGAGACAGTTTGTCACTGTTCGTTATGATTAGAATAAAACCCCAATATTATTTTATTCTGTAAAAAGTTTAGCATGTGGTCAGGACAACACACCAACCGTCAGATTGTGTAAAACTCCAACTGAAAACCATGAATGTCTGAAATATCGAAAACAACAGTTTCCTCGTATATACATGATGTTCAAAGCGCTACAAAGTACATAAAGGTAACAAGGGGAGTGCGTGTTTAGAATTTGTAATGCGTTTCGCTTACACTAATGAATTTCATTAAGCAACAGCGTGACAAGCAATTTAGGTAACGTGAAACAAAAATAGACGTCTGGAACTTTACATTTATACAGGGTGTATTTTATTGCAAAATTAGACAGATAAATTTTAGATGCTGCGGTTTTCTAATGTTTGAACATAATGTAAATTTGTTGATTACCTGGATTAAAAGTTCTATAATTAATCAATCCTTCTGTCCTAGTCGTCCTACGAATTTTCTACCGAATTAGTTAAGCAGATCCCGAGTGTTGTGTGTAAGTAGTGTAACAAACCCGTCTTTCTTCTATACATACATATATAGATATAGTATAAATTACTTTACTATAACTTTTTATTTGTTTTTTTTTTAGTTTTTTCATATCTTCTTTAAGTATATTAATAAACAAATTATTAAATTTTATCATTTGTTAACTGCCAATAGTTCATTTCTAAGAAATCGTTTATGATAATAATACATCTTCAGTAAGTTTTTGACAAAAAATGCTTTTGATTACGCGATTTAAAAGGAAATTGAAAGAAATATAGAATAAAAGTTATATATATTTTATTAACTTATGTTTTATTCAAATAAACGTCTACGAGGAGCTTACTAAATTATTAAAATCAATTCGATTTCTCCAAACTAAGTGAATTCGTGTTACTTTCGTATTCAAAGCTTTTAGCGCTACTATTCGTTTTAAAACATTTTGTAAGAGGCTAAATATTATTGCAGAAAGGTTATATTGAAGTACGGTGTTAAAATCATACAGTGGTTGCACGATATTTGAAGTTTGAAAAAAAGCCTCAGGGCTGTGACAAATTCCGTACACGCTGGCGAGAAAAATCATGTCTTTTGAAAGAGTGTGTTCATGTTTCGCATTATAAGAAATTACCTTTGTTTTGTGTAAGGAAACATTTAAAATTCAATATTTTAAGACTTTGTTATCGACGATACCTTTTTAAATTAAACACAAACATATTTTCGTCACCTTGAAAGACGTGTCCTACAACCCGAACGGAAAATGTTTCGTGCAACGACTGTATGTATATTCTTAAGACTGTGATTTTTCTTTGTTACAGCGTGCGTGCGGAGTCGAGTGTGGAGAGGGTATTTACCCAATGAAACATTTGTAAGAAGGTAAAATTTCTAACAGAGGAGTATCTAGAACGTCCGAATTGATCTACCTACGTCATATAGTTATACCTATTAGCTTTGTACAGTTTAAATTCAAGTAAGATAACTTGTGGCAAAGAAAATGTCATTTATATTACAGGTAAAATCTAAGTCACAACTTATTACTTCACTCACATAATAGGCCTCTTACTTAGTCTTTTGCTGAGACAACACTCAATAAGAATGTCAAAATTATAAAAATATAAGAAAGATAAATAGCACTGAAAATTGTACAAAAACATACCCTTAAGTTTGAAATGAAAAAATTGTTGTTAATTCATTTCAAAAAGCAACGAGAATTATAAAGATTAAACCCAAATACTCTAAAACAACTACCATTCAAAATACATCTGTAGTTTAACTATAGTCATTTGTATTAGCTATTTGTGATTTACAGTTGACCCTTACGACCCTCAGATAACCTTAATATAATAATGCCCAGCGGGGTAACCGGTTATTTACAGCCCTATTATCACAGATACAGCATGAGGAATAGTTTTCATGAAGCACGAATATGTTTCTTTTTTCTTAAAATCGACTTAAGAACCAACAAAACGGCGAATTTCATACATTCTTAATACTTCCTCGCTGACTGTTTTACAAACCTGAATCATGAAAAAATGTTTGACTTTTTTACAAAAAACCTTTTCATACATCTTCCAAATTGCAGACTTAAATATCTTTTTAATATTATAAATCCGAAAGTTTGTGAGGATGTTTGTATGTATGTTTGTTACTCTTTAACGAAACAACTACTGATCGGATTTAGATGAAACTTAGTATATATATAGGTAAAGATCCAGAATAACAAAGGCATTTTTATCAATGAATCCCTATGAGAACAGAAGTGACACGGGTAAAACTTCGGGGCTTGGCTAGTATACATTATACGAATTCAGTATTGTATACAATTCACTAGCTACACCCCGCGAATCGGCCGCGTTCGTTTGAAACTTTTATCACAATAAAATAAAGCCTAGCACTCCGGAATATTGCAGCTTTCTTTTAAGCCAAGATTTATCGACATCTCAATAGTAATTTAAGACAATATTGCTTGCTACAAATCTTATATATTCATACAAACCTTATAATTTTGAAGATCGCTACCAAAGTACTACGTCCAAAATAAAAAAGTCATGGTAATATTAATTTTTTAAACCTTTTTGTTTGACATATTGCCACTGAAAATCAGCGCTTCGGTTGTCATTATTGCGGTAGCATAAGCTGAGTGACCGCCTCATTTGGCTCTGTACATATTGTATTGTGAGAAATTGAGAATAATTAAGAAAAAATGGCGCAGGAATATAGAAGTAAACTGTGTATCAAGTCAAGCACCACAAAATCCATATTCCCGATATTATTTTTGACAATAATTTATAATATACGTCCAAGTTTAAAGATAGAAAAAATATTTTTTATAAATTTCCTTTTATACTTTTTATTTCTTCTATTGAAATATAAAACTAGATTTCGTTTAGATCCAGACTTCGTCTTTTTATGAACGAATTGCAGTCCGATTAAAGTTTCATTTAGTTCTAATACAACCCAATATCGAATATCATTTAAATTCATTCGCAAAATCAGGCTCAACCATTCTATTCCCTATTCCGTTGACAGTAAGGTTGAAAATAGGATTCTGTCAACGGTTATGAGAATGATACTTTCATTGCCGTAAAATTTTATGTAAATAACCTGACCAATTTATACTGTCGACATGGTCAATTACTCTCTCAGGCACTTTAAAGCACCGTGGCGATATAAAACTTCACATTTAAAGCTTGCCTGTAATAGCCACTTTATCTTCGAAACTCGAAACAAAATACGAACGTGAAAATTTTTACATTTCTTCTCCCGAGACTAATTCTGTTAACTTTTTGTCCCAATTCCGGTACAATTTACGCTTAACACCTTTCTGCTCACATCTAAGTAGCAATTAGATATAATTACAATTTTGGTCGTTTGTTCCTTTTATATGCAAAAACTTTACAAGCACAAAACATTAGTATATTTCAGGCAAGACAATTATTTGAAAATGTTTATCTAAAAAACTTCATGATTAATTATTCACAAATTGTCAATATCCAGTTACGTAACGACTATTACCGAAATTGTATGCCTTTAAATGCATTGTGGAAAACCAAACCATAATTCATAGAAATTAATTAAATAGTTTATTCACTATTTTTACAATAATTCATTTAAACGTAACAAACACAACGAAAATTTGAAATATATTTAAACACTAGGTGAGCGATAGAATTTCCATCGCAATAATATCCGTAGCTAATCCTTTCTGGCTTCTGCTTATCACGGGATTCAAAATGGCCGTGACGTATGTGTCTCGCCGCTTCGATCCCAATGTATTGTCAAGTGCATGTCGCTATTTGACACCACAATTAATTGGATAAATCCAATGATATATTATAATGTATAGATATGTTATACCCATAGAAGACTACCGTGAAAAAATGCGACCATCAATGACAATGTTGTCTTTTGACAATCACTTCATAGTTGAATTTAAAACTCTTTATTTTCGAGTTCTTATGTTTATTATGATACGTTCCTATTATATTTTTATTTGCAGAATGGTTCGTGCATTTTTTAAAAACACACGAATGCATTCTATAGTTTTCTGTCGTAACCAAGCCACCTGCACCGTTGCTATATAAAGTTCTGTCAACAATCGTTCGTAACCAAGGGAGTGTGGATATACATGTATCAATTTGAAATCTCAAAATTAGCGTGCTAGTAACATATCTATACTTGTTTAATATTATTGGATAAATCTAAGATAAAGTTACGCCTACGTTTACTTTAATAACTCTTTTGTATTCAAGAATTCTAAAAGGCTATTCTTGTTGGTTTAATTCTGAAAGACTAATTTTATGAAGTTATTTTTGTCGGGTTATTTTTGTTGACTAATCACTTTATCAGTCTTTCGCAAAATTTTTGTTTTAATTTTTTTTTACTTATATATATTTCAAACTTGAGCGCAGATTTATCTTGAGACTATTTTTTAACTATTGAAAAGTTACCAAATAAAATGGAGAATTCAAAAACTGACCCCCGTCATTAGAGAGTAGGTACTGTTCAAATTACATGGCTACCAGACAAGATGGTCTACTACAACTTACTCTACTTTTTAGCCACCAATAAAATAAAAGTAATAAAAGATAAAGATAATTCAAACTACGTTACCAAGAAAATATATTCATTCAAAGTTTTTCAACAGGTGAATAAATATCCAAAAGGCTTAAACATACAGAGGAAATAATAGAAGATCATACGAGAAAAAATTCTAGTTCCCGGGTATTCCGTCTTAAAGCTCATTGAAAAAGGGGTCGGAATTCCATAAACCGTCAAAATTATAGGACGTTTTTAAATTGAACGTAAAAGCACTCGAGACAGTAGGCTGCGGTCTAGGAATTAATGTGCCATGTCTAAAACCTAGCACGCACCCGTGGACGTTGCCTTTGTCTATTAGACATGTCTGACGTCTTTCCACGAATAAAAGATCAAGAAAACGTTTGCCAAATTCTCTCAAAGAAATATCCTTTGTAAATAACAATGGAATTTTTCTAGGAGACTTTTCAGTATAATTACGAGCGTTTCAAAAACATTATGTTAATGAAAATTACCTTACTTAAGAAAATACTAAAGCATTTTTTATTCCTTCCTCTGAAAATTAATTCAGCCATCATAAATGACCTAATTTCATACATGGTTATCGATTATCTGAACATAATAATATGACCATTACGCAATGCCTCAGTTTCTAATTTTTTTTTTGTAAGTAATAGACTAAGATCTAAACATATTCCTGGTCAAGAAAGTAACCTTTTTTTTTTTTTTTTACGAGGGGAAATGCCTTCGCATACCCGGTCGTCTGGGGAAACGACCCAAAGTAAAATTAAATATAGTCACTGTTAGGTCGGACTTGCACCGACTAAAACCCCTCGATGTTCCTTCACACACACACCTTGTGGGAGGCTCACGGGCACGCCGTAGCATTCTTCCGCGAACCCCCCGGTGTCGGCCGCTTTTCGCGGCCCCTCCGCGAGAGCAGGATGGAAGGAGCTGTGTCCATCCTGCGCTCCTCCTCGTCGTGGTCTTCCCGGAACATATGGGAGACCACAACCGCCGCAGAGGCCCTATTTGTTGGAGCGGTGTGAATCCCCATTCACGCCGCCCCAGGGCCCCCACTAGGGCTGGAGTTGTTGGGCATACGCCCTCCTTCTCCGCCCTCGCCTCCACCTGCGGATAGGATCCGAGAGAGGGTCATCCTCCCGAATCCTCTCCGCAGCCTCCTTCTGCGACATCACGTCCTCGCAGAAGGAGAGTACCGCGGTCGTCAAGAAAGTAACCTATGCCAACTGTAAGCAGAGTGTAGGATTTGTTCATTGTTCATGTCAATTAGAAATAGGTTAATTCAGGCCCCGGAACTTGAACAGAACTGATATATTCCATTTTGTGTTACCTCAACCTAACAGTGACTATATTTAATTTTACTTTGTGACATACTGTACGAATAACCTCTAAAAAATAAATAGAAAAAACGTAATTTATTCGCTCTGCCTTTATTTGCCAAGTCCATCAATTTCCATCACTTATGTATGAAGATTAGCGTTGATAAGATGAAAGCGGGAAAAAATGACGAATGGGAATGTTTATGAGGACAGAATTCGGGTCAGGTAAACGACTTAATGACACGCAATATATCATCGTTCTGTCATGAATAATGGAAGATGATGCCAGAAATTTGCTGTGGGCATCGAGCTGCGAAATCGCATTCATTCTATAAGCTCCGATTCGTTGGCTTTATTGGAACAGTAAATTTGTGAAATTTCAAAAATTTTCATATAACAAATGATTTATTCTGTTCTGTTTCTTTGTATTATTTTGTTCTTTCTTTAATGCGAGTATTTATGAAGTAGAGGAGTTTTAGTTATGAGATAACTGTTGTTTTCTTCATTATAAACAGGCTGATTTCTTATGGCATAATATAAGATAGTCTATAATCTTCCCCGATTAAAACTGATAGATTTATATCAGAAAAATCATTTTTCGAATGGGACTAGTAATTCCTGAGATTAGCGCGTTTAAACACACAAACTGTCAAAGAAACAATTATTAGACTAATATTCTATTTTATTCAATAAACCATGACATGAATTTTTTGCCTTATATTTAACAGGATTAGGTTTTTTATTATTTATATTCTCAATTCTTGGACATGATTATTTGTGAAGCAAAGAATTATTGACGAAAGTTTATTTTTAGATGATAACAAGAACTTCTAATTACTTATCTAATAAGCGTACCTCCTGTTATTTTAGGATATTTCTTTGTTATTTTATATACATTTACGAAGTTAACATGAAACAAAAATGTATTTATTTCTCCCAAATAATTATAAAAGTATTGGCTAAATTAGTTGAGATAAGAGAGAATTAGAGATTTAAACTAACTTTATTTGAGCTGAAGCTACTAAAAATAAAACAAACCCAACACAGAAATAATATTATTTATTACCTATCAATGACTTCTTTCAAATGTTTCAGAGCTTCATCCAACGCCATGTAGACTTCCTGCGAATTCGGCGCTCTCAGATCTGATGATACCGACGTACTTCTGTCAGGCAATTTGTGGAGGAAGCTTTGTGTTAGTGGACAGAAGACATCTGGGTTCATGGAGTCGGTCTTGGACTTGGTGAGGTAGCTCATGGGAATGCCAATGAGTAGGACGGCCACGGCGCCGGCGAATGGGCAATACGTAAAGGAGATTCGGAAGAGAGACTGCAGCGGTTTTGATGGCATCTGCGAGCTGAAAAAGGAAGTTCCAGACTCAGTATTACATCAAACGCTGATTGACGGTCGTTTTCAATGATGTATCAAAGAGTACAGATAGATTTTTATCTCAGATTATATGACGTTAGGAAAACAAAAAAGTTTTAATAGTATGCAAATAACAATAAATAATTCAACATTATTAATAAAACTATCGATCGAGAAGGGCTAAGGGCTGGATATTACAATTCCTGTAGCATGGATTTTTTAATGTCGTTTTCATCCATTGTGCTTCTTTCAGACATTCAAGGATGGTTGCTTGTGAGACGTACTTTGAAAGATGGCTTTATAAACGATTTGCATACCGTATTAATTTTGAACCTGGTTTAAATAAAAGTGTCACCGTTTGATTTAATCAAAATAATATATGCTCCTATGGTAAAGCAAATAATTCATATAAAATAGTTATCCAAATCAAAAAACATAAAACATTTTATCCCAAACTTCTTTCAGAGTGGCAAAGTCTGTAACCCGTTGTCCCCAGCGTAGGATAGGATAGGCGTATTTACTTTGCCTCGAGAGACTGCTACGTTCCACTTATTGATTTTTCACTGGCACATGAAACTTTTACTGCCTATTTAGGGGATCAAAATCCATACTTCAGGGCCACATGGCACGGAAACGTACTGAAACTGCAGTTAACGTTCCTGGTATAAATCACACAGACATTAAAGTCGAAATGAACAAGATCGAAGAAATTTGTAAGAAAAAGTCATAAAACTGTTCGAATCCCGTCATAGTAATATGGAAGAAGTTTTTAAAAGAGGAATAAAAGCGCTTACAAACGATATTAAAGTTATCAAGCTATGATTAAAACTTTTGACGGCTGGTTTCTTAGGGAAATTATCATTAGAGGAATTACAATCAGTTTGCAAATGATTTGTTGGGTTTGGGAACATCTCGGAACAATAAATTAAGTAAGATAATATACAACATATTATCTTCCCTAATTTATTGTTCCGAAACGTTTCACCGTGATGCATAAGACATAATTAATTACTTTATTAATTCTAATATTATAAATGCGAAAGTTTGTGAGTGTTATGTGTGTTTGTTACCCTTTCAGGCAAAAACTACTAAATCGATTGTAATGAAACTCGGTATCCATTTACATAAGGATCCAGAATACCATATAAGCATATCCTTACCTAGATGAATACCAAATGGATACTATGCTAATTACTTCTAATCCCGGAATTCCCATGGGATCAGAAGTTACATACGCGAGTGGAACCGCGGGGCGTGGCTACTAATATATTTTTTCAGTTTCAGTATGTTGAGGCCTTTAAATTATAAAATCTCGTTTTGAAACATTAGTTATAGGCAAATTTTATAAAGTTTGTTATACAAATACTCAATAAGTAACTACTTTTGTACCGTATTGAAAAAAAAACCTCAAAGAAAGCCATTAACAAACATCTTAATTTGTTTCTTTAACCAGTTATTTAATACAATTATGCTCATGCTTTCAAAATGCAAATCCTAGCTTAACTTACGAAATTTAAATAAAAAGGCACGTCGAGTCCAACAACATTTTCTAAGCACTTAAAAGTGCAAACGGACGAATTAGTCGTTGGATAAAGTTCACCGTGTAAGTTAAAAGCTAAGTGGTGCGGTTATACGCTGGACAGTGTAAAATCGACATTAAATTTACTTCGGAGACATCTGTTTCACTAACTACAGCTTGAGTTCAGCTGTAAAAATTAAGTGGGTCTTGTTAAATTTTACTTCATTAATGTTGTTTTTGTAATTTAATTTAAATTTGGGAAAAATATTGAATTTTTCGAGATACTTAAAGATTATTTATTTCCTCTTAATGAGACATTTTATTCTGAGGCTTTACAATTATAAGATATCTTTTTATAATGTAATGGGCAAATGTCTTTTAATAGCATCCTTTTTACCTTATTCAAAACTAGCGGTGCTTTCATCCGCATATATTTCCTATTCCCATGAGATATCCAGGAGAAACCCATCCTACGGCTTTTTTTCGAGTTTCAAACAATTTTTGTACAAAATTTCATCCAAATCGGTTGAGTAGTTTAGGCATGAAGAAGAGACATCTATAATATTGAATAAGAGTTTTCTCAGAAAAAGTCAGCCTCACAATTTTTTTAATGTAATTATGTTAATGCATATGCGTAATGAATGGTATATATTTCTATTTTTGTAACATGAAAATTACTTAATACTTTTCTAAATAATTTAATCTAAGTCCTGCAGTTATATGCGCTGTGGACAATGTAAAATCCACATTAAATTTACTTCAAAGACATCTGTTACTGACTAAACTCCGGCTTAACCGAGTCATAAAGTTAGTCAATTAATATTAGCATACATTGTGCTATGCACCTCTGTTTCAATAATTGATAATTAATGGTTAGGTATCTTAACTAGGTTATTTCATATTGTAGCACATAATTCAATAAATGAAAAAAAAATTGCAAAAATTTATGATACATTTTACAGTAATACAGTTTACCTGTTTCTATTTTAATTTTCCTGCGTTGTGGAAGACAGGCTCCTTCTACAATTTACTAGTTAAAGAAAAAAAAAACAAAATAAAAAGAAAAAAGTTGTGTGTGTGTGTGGATGGAAGGGGGAATATGTGTTTCAATGCGTATAAAGATAGTAGCTGTTTCGCGTGTTTGCTCCCGTTTCGGTTCCTCGATTATAAGTCTATAATCATTTTATTGAAGCGAACCAGTAGTTCCAGAGTATATCCAGCTTTATATTTAGAGAATACCTTTTATAACTTTATAATGAGTGCTAAGATATACACGTGTTTAGCTGTCCTTATGCCATAGTTGTCTAACATGCACAATGGTTTAATGTAACTTTTATTTTCTCGAAAAAAATATAAAAATGATCAATTTTCTGATTTAAACGTTGTACTATAATTTGTCTCCATACTAAAAATAATATAGTTTTTTTTAGTTTACCAGTTCATTTTTAAATAATCAGTAAATTCACGGTTTTCAATGCTCTCAAATTGATGCCAAATTTAACTAGTAGCTTGCCACTTTGAAATGGTAATTTATGAATAATTTTACACTATTTCCACCACAATTGGATGGATCATTAAACATGCGAAACGTATTTACATCCGAACACCTAATTTATCGCTACAATAAGCTGAAATCTGTAATTTATTTTAAAACGATGAATGTGAATAAAATACATTATTTTTAGGTAGTAAATATGTATTAAAATCACATATTTGATCCCCACCTCTCTTCCTTACCGCCTACCGATGTCTTCGGCGAATAGTTTAGACAAAAGAAAATTTCGACTTCGAAAATGAACGAAATTCATATGAATATAGCTGAGTGTGGTATCAAATAAATGTCTTGATTTATAAATAACAACGCGAGGTGTAGGATCGAGCCACTAGTAATATAATAAAAATAAAAATTGTTTATTGCTTTCATAACAAATTTTAAACTTTTAGTAAGGGTAAGTGTTAGAACGGTAGAATTCAATCGCCTTATGTGAATGAATTCCGAATTACGAATGTGAATATTGTTCCTAAATGCTAAAGAGGTCGAACAAAGATACGGCACGAAAAAACTGGTCGAAAAGAGATGAATGTAAAAGCGCCCCTTATTTCATTTTCTAGCTTCTTTTGTCCGAAAGTGATAATTGCTTTCGTAGTATTTAGGCTTCCATTTCTAATACTTGAATTTTAACTTTAACAACTTTATTAATGAATTAATTATATGTAAAAGAAATATATAAAAGTTACAGTAAGATTATACAAAAACATCAACTACAAATGGCTTATTGTTAATAGTAATGTCTGAAAATACGTCTCGAAAAGAGAACGCCCCCCTCCATCTTTTCTTGAAAGTCGGTTAAAATACATTAAAAATGCTTATCCATATTATAAATGCGAAAGTAACTCTGTCTGTATGTCTCTTCTTCACGCCTAAACCACTGAACCGATTTGGATGAAATTGTTTGAAATTCTACAAAGGAGATAGGATAGATTTTATTCCGGAAATCCCACGGAAACGGGAGATGTACAATGTGAAGAGTAGAGTATATTATTCCTTAATGGTAAAGAGTATACTGACACCGCGTAACATAGGGAATGTAAAAAAGAAAACAATAAAAAACATCTAAGTACTTTGACCAGATAGAATTTCCGTATTTTAATGTATAATGTACTTACGTCGCACTATACATAGTTGTAGTGACATTCGTCAAAACATGAGTGAAGTTGGTTTTTCCACAGCCTGAAGTGAGCAGCGGTTTCCTCTGGAAGGTCAACGCCCCCGTAGCCAACGCGTTTTCAGCTCCTATAAGCAACCATCCACATAGAAGTAGGCTTAACAGGCATCCGCTAAGTGCACCCTGGAAAGAAGAGGTTTAGTGGGTAATGTTTTGTGAAATCAGCAATGAATACGTACATAATGAAACATTTTGTTACTATTACATTAAAACTTTTTTGTCAAAACAGGTTCATAGATAAAACTATGTAACTATTGTTTACAAAACAGGAAGACTTAAAAAGAACCTTTAAAAATAGATAAAATAAGTACTATTCACTTACGACCGTTTTCAATATTGTATCAAAGATTTTGGATAGATTGTAATCTCAGATTAAATGATATTTGATTGTCAAAAGTCATAACAAAAGCTATCCGTCGACAGCATATTGAAATCAAAGTAAATAGATTTGCCTGACTTTAGTAAGCAAAACAAGGGATAGATAGAATATTGAAAACGGCCGTTAATAAGTTATAGTACTTATTTATCTTATTTCATAATCTTTCACGTATTTTATAGAATATTCAGCAATGGATTTGACATTTCATGGTTTCATACCTACTCCCTATTAATGGTATAAATGCGATAGTCTGAATGTCTATGAGTCAATCACTCAGCAACGGATCGGAGCCGATTTTGATGAGATATCATATACAGCATGGAGTTGTAGGCCGACAAATACTAATTTTACCATAACCTACCTAGATTTGATTACTATATAATGCAGTGAGAGACCGATATAAGACTAAGGCTGAAGATCACAAGTTTAATTTAAAATCAGTACGGATTTTAGAAATTTATTACAATTTATTTTTGAAGAATAAGTAAACACAATAGAACAATAAATTATTATAATACTGTTTTGATAAGGCATCATGATTGTTAATGCCAACTATCTCACTTACATGAATTCACTTTTTGATTCTAGCGCCATCTGTAATTGTATTAATATACTACGATTGACGGCGAATAAAGAAACTGCTTTGTATTGCGCGAATTCATAATATATCACCAAGATGTCGCCTTTTCAATGGTTCATTGGAAAATAATTAAGATTTTTAATTAAATTTAATAATTTATAAGTTTACAACATTAGAGTACAAAACAAATAAATAATTTATTAATATCAGTCATCGTTCTGAAAAAGTTGTATTTTTTAATATTGTTTATGGCTATTGTGATTCTCGCCGAACTTTAAATGTATAATTTATTTTAGTTTAAATGTTAAATGCTTCTTTAAATCGAAATGAAGTAAACATGTTACCATATCAGAATTTTATGTTATTTTACAATTTTAATGCATAATATATTATATGCGGATCATTTTGTTTGAAGTCACAAATTTCAGAGGCCCTATTTACACACTAGCACTTACCGAACAATTCGCCCTCGACGACACAATGCCCAAAGTGAAGAGCCCCAACAAAGTGCCCGCAGTAATACCAGTCACCCCTGAGGCTACATGCTGCAACCGGTCGAGTTCTCGCGCCGTCCACACCACACCAGCGCAGTACAAACCCACTAAAATACAAAGGAGCTGAAAGAAACGTGCTTATAAAAAATCCACCCTTAATCATCTATCACTATATTAGGTACTAGCTTTCCGCCCGCGGCTTCGCACGCGTGGGCTACTAATTTCTGTATTTTTAGACGAGCACAACAAAAGTTTACAAAAATTACAATCGCAGGACCAATGATATATGCGCGTGTCTATAGTTTTTTTAATAATTTTCTATGGAAATAGGTTTGACCGAAATCTCACAGAGCGCGCGCCTCTTTAAAAATACAGAAAATAAAAGTCCACGCGAGCGAAGCCGCGGGCAGAGAGTTAGTTATTTTTTGAAGGTTTTTGAGGATTCATTGAGTGTTTTAACGTCTTAATCTATAAGTTAAGAGTATAAAAAAGCATGTTCGCAACTCAACTAAAATATCACAATCACGTGGTATGACATTTTCACGACTTAAGGAGCGTATATCTCAAAAAATATTTACTTAAGCAAAAAACGCACTTAGAAACCTCTATTTCATTTTCAAAGACCTATCCAATGACACCTCATTTAATGATGTACTCGTATATTTATTTCTTTACCCTCCATTTACATGTATGGGAAGCCACCCCTAAATATTTTTTTTTTCAAATAAAATGTAGCCTATAATTTGCACCTAATCATGATCTATCAACATGTGAAAATTTATCAAAATCTGCCTGGTGGTTATTGCGTGATTGACGAACATACAAACAGATAAACAGACAAACAGACAAACAGACAAACAGAAAAAAAAATTTTTAACCATGGTTTTGGTATCTATAGAACATACATATTGCATACCAATTACTCTTTTTGAAAAATATTTAATGTACAGAAATGGTTCGGTTACTCTTTTATTATATGTATAGATGATTACCCTATACCTAACTATCTCTTGAAGATTATATTAAAATTTCGAATTGAAAAAGAAATTGTTTTCTACCAATCTCTTTCCGTAAGCCCAAACCATATAGTAATCAGTTAAAGATTATTTTATGCCGACAATGAACCTTTAAGTACAGTTGACGTCAATAGTGTTTAAACAAACTAATAACTGTCTGTTTAGAGATTATTATTAGTATCTCGTCACATTATCTCTAACAGTTTTCCATAGGAATGGATTATACTATTCTTATAGAGCGCTTCATTATAGAGTTGACTTGATATTCCGGGTTTAATTCTTGTGGAAAATTGAATATATAGAGCGCTGAATACTATTCACTTACTTGTCCCATAAACACGATCACACGAAAACACAATTTTTCAAAGTATATAATTTTATTGTAACGCACCTTCATAATTTTACAGCAGGTCCATTCACTCGTGTTTTGTGGCATCCACGGTCTAATAAATTCTTCGAAAAGCACCGCTGATATTGAGTTTATAATTGACGCTATACAACTGAAAAAATATGAAAAGTTTTATTATATAATTATACGATTTAAAAGTCTAAACGTCATAAATAGAAAGTATCCATTTACTTACCCGGTTGTTGCACTAAATATAGAGATGATGAAGATACCACAAATACCAGGGAACATTGTTGCTAAATTATTAAGAAAGTGTGGTACTAACTGCAACGAAATAATAAATATTTTATAAAATAAAAAAAGCATTATTTGCATTACAGTATTTATTGATACTCACTTGTTCATGTTTTTTTATTTGTCCTGATAATAGTGGGTCACATCCAGCAAACCACGCATATAAAGTCAATCCAAGAAAACAGGATAATAATTTCATAAAAATCACACCAACACACGATATGGCCAAACAAATTCTAGCCTTACATATTGTTGATACTGCTAAAAGCTTCTGCAGTGAAGATTGACTTAGGGCTACTTTCCATAGCCAATTTGTGCTGATAGCTAATGTTACAACAAAGAATGATGTATGGTGAGCTAATTCAGGATCTGGGCTAAAAAGAAACGCTTATTATTTGAATGAAAATTATGGTGTGATTTCGAATCGACCTGCAATTTTACCTGAATTCGGAATTAGAACAAAAACATATCAGAATTTCGGGGATGCTCAGCTTAGCGACTTCTATGGTCTTTAATGTTCTGTCTTTTTAAGCACAACACAAAGTTTTACGTTCATTTCCAATCACATGATAGAAAAAAATATGATTTAATTGAAATTGCTAAAGTAAGTTTTGATAAGCCTTCACTAAATAAAATTATGTTTATAAATGCTCAGACTAGATTATTATTGTTTTGATATTACGAATGCTTGTATAACTAAGGTAAATGCACTTTATGACATTTCCTTCCTTCGTGTGTAATGTTCGGGTCTTGTAAGAAGGGGCCTTTTTAAATAAAACACTTCCAGTTGACTTATAGTATCTATTATTAATAAAATTAATAAACGACAGAGCTGTGTCGGCAAATGGGCGCTGCACAGAGACTTAATTGTGAAGGTGATTGATTAAGAACTAACTTACTATGAGGTTGGAGGGCACTTATATTCTATACTAATTACATTTACATTAATTATCCTATCGCTTTAACAAAAGTTCAATGTTCAACAGATAAAATATGTTCTCAGGGATCTAAATCATTGTACAAACTACATAATGTTTGTTGACCATTATAATTACTAGAATTTAAAAGATAAAAGCATTACACGTGAGTAATGTTTTATTATTTTTAGGTTTAGGTTAGGTTTGTTATATATTATTCAGATTGCATTGCAATTATTGCTAATTTATATTTAAGTTTACCTAATGTGCTAAGATCTCAATTTGATGCCTGGCGTAAGTATATTTGTACGTCAAGTCAATGTTGTTTGCACGTGTCGTATACTCAAGCAACTCTATGGTTAGGGAAAATTTAATTTGAATTAATATGAGCAGAAAAAAAAGGCCTATATTTCTACCAATATCAATACATATTCCAGCAAGACTGATTACGCCAATCATCTGTCAGTAGTTAACTAACCCGACTACTGTATTCTAGAAATTGTTCTTGATATACATTTGTTACATTTGTACTAATATTAGAGGCTAAACCAGAAGTATTGTATCACTGTTCAGTCTATATTTTTCTAATTTGAACGGTTAATATAATAAACAAACAAACTCCCACATCTTCTTGTAGCCCATTGGCAATGCTATTCCAAGATTCATTCATTCCAGATCATTGACAAGGCAGTGCCAGCCACCTCCAGAGATATTGTGACTATTCTAATCCCAACTATAGTTCGTACGTCAGCCAAGGTAAATTATGTATCGAAAAACTCACTCATATAAAACTAGTCGTCCACCATGATCAGCGAGTTCCCACATCCTTTTGAACCCCATTGGCAATAGTGCCAAGCCGCTTGGCAAGGCAGTGCCAGCCACTGCAAGGAATGTTGTTACTATTCCGATGCCAACGATTGCTCGTAAGCCCGCCATGGCAATCAACGTGGAACAGGCCACACATATGACTGCAGTTATTCGACTTGCAAGTGGATTTGTCACTAAAAAAGTGTTTTCTAATTTTGGAATCAATTTAACTTAACCATCATTAAATTCTCAATTTTGAACAATAACAAAACTCTTTTATTGGAATAGTCCATTATTTAATAGCCTGTTAATTCGAATTGATTGTTACAAAAGTACAAGCAAGAAACTAAAACATAAGAGAAATCCTTTAGAATTTTGGTACACACTGAACGCGCTCAACCCAACAAAGAAACTCATGGTACGAAAAAAAAATTTAACTATGCTGAATCCGCGCCTATGAATGAGAAATAAAGAGAAATAAAATATTTTATCGAGAATAATATAACTTTCATGTAATAATAATTGTTTGCATAAATATTCACCTAGTCTAAATGCCATAAGTGGAACATAAGGCACAATAGGTAACAACATTAATTTGCTGATGACAAATAGAACAGCTGCTACAGTCCGTGTGTGTGTTGAAAATCTTATTTCTAAGTACTCAAAACTCGATGACAGCTGTAATTTGTGAAACACTGTAAAAAATAATTCGTTAGTTTGTATTGTAAATTTTAAAAATTTTTTTTCTTTAAGTTGATTTATTTATCTAAATTGAATGAGTATTTAAAACTTGTCTATCTTATGTAAAAAAGTGGGAAGGGAGAAACAAACAAATGAAGCTAATGTAATAGATCAAAAAAATCCATCAAATTTATTTTCTCTAATTTGTTTTTAATTTGGTTTTGCTCTTAAATATAACAATTATAAAGCATTTCATTTCATTTCTCGTATAAAAATGGGAATTAAAGTTTTAAAACGAATTAAAGTTCAAAATCGACATTAATTAAATAAATACAATTCATAATCTTACACAGCGAAGTAGGAATGTGTCAAATGTTTACCTGGCAAATAGATGACAGCTGTGAGAAGGGTGACGATGATAAGTGATAATGCGGACGCCCAGTACTGTGTACCGCGTAGGTATATCTCTACAGGCACGCCGAGGAGCGTTATGCTTGTTAGATGACTGAAATTAATTATTTCTCCTTTCAAACTGTGAGGAAATTTTTGGTCACAACGATATTTATGTTTTTTGACGCTGACTGTACATGTTTTGCTTCGTTGATTTTTAAAAACAGCTTCACAGTACACTGTATCCATTTAAATTGCATGTTATTGTGACAATTGAAATAAATATATAATATTAAGAAAGTAAATAATTAATATCTATAGACTGATTTAAAGATTAGAGTAATACATGTTCTGTCTATACTGATTTTGAAAATCAATGAAAATGGAATACACCTATTCAATGATTTATTCGAGGGAGAGCTTCAGTGAATTCGTAATGTGTGAATTGACAAATCTTATCTAATTTTGAGCATACTAAATCAAAAAAAGAATCAAAACAAGAAAATAACTTACCTCGCGATCAATGCCAATGACACAGACACAGTAGACATATTCTTCCCGCCAAATATAAACCCAGAAACTGTATTATACTTTCTATTAACTAATACAAAATAGAATATAATTCCTATAATCACACCCAATGTAATACCAAATAGACAATATTCCGCAACATTGAAATAAATGGGCGATACGGGAATCGAAAAGTTTCTCATTTTGTAGAGAGCTACGACTTTCTTCATTAACGGTTTTGTTGATAATGATATCAAAGCTAGCTCACAAAAAGATAATTTACAGATAAAATTGGATCTTTTCAATCTCTTCGCAAACATAATAAATTGGATTTACTGAGCATTGTCGGCCTAGACAAACATGCATAGATTTTGGTATGGATACTAAAGAGCGCAATCACAATTTTTCGATTGCCAACTCTGGGCCCAAATCTGACGAAATTTAGTATAATAAGAGACAGAAAAATCCTTAATTTATGAATTGAATAGGATAGTTATGTAGGTGGGTATTCGAACTGATTAATCGGTTAAGACACAACAGAAAATCTGTGAATGTTGTATATAAAAATTTGTACATTATTTTGGTAAACCTCGTAGGGTTCAGCCTGCGTTTGTAATGTAAGCGGAAAAAGTGATAATTAGTCGTTAATTTAAACATTGGAAACCTCCAAAATAACAGTATTTCTCTACTAACTAATGGATGTTATCATACTTACTTCTTCTTGAATCACTCTATCTATTAAAAAAACTGCATCAAAATTCCTTGCGTAGTTTTAAAGATTTAAGCACACAAAGGGACATAGGGACCGAGAAAGCGACTTTGCTTTAAACGATGTAGTAATATATCGATTAGGTACAAAGAATCACACGAAAGAAAATCATTAAAAAAATTAAAAATAGAAACAAACTTAATATATTATTTGTCAGAGCCTTCTACATTTCTTTAGTTGAACTAAAAGAAACACAATTACCTATCTCGTGTTGTTCAACTGTACACTCTTCGTAGTTTAAATAAAAGCTAAGAGATGGCGCTGAAATAAAATTTAATATTTAAAATTAGGGTTGATATGTGATTATTACTTGCAATAATTTGCACAAAAATAATTGTATGATCAATGTTTGCTTTAGCACATTTTATTGGTCATCAAATTTTATTACCTAATACTTTTCAGAAAACTAACATATGCATAATATGCCGCGCATAATATCTTGAAACTTCAAACAGTTGTCCGTCCTTTGAGAATGGGGGAATATATTTTCATGTTTTCAAGGTAGACAATATTTTAGTTAGGGGAAAGGAGTTATATTATTATGGATGGCGGTTCGCTTTTACCGACATTAGAATATTATGCTCACACCTGGCCCCCAAACGTTCGTAAATATACTTTTTCCGTTTATTTTTTATTTTGCATGCGAGTAAGATATATAATTTCAGACATTGTATGCGTCACGTGTTATTATTGAATTGAAATTCAGTAGACATTAAGATACTTTTTAAAAATACACTAGATATAATAATAAAACGAGACGAACTTATAAATTTTAATTCCTCCTTTTTCACCTGTTTTCTGTTATCTATGCTAAAATATTAAAACTGTTTAGATAATAATTATATCAATGAAACTTATATTCTAATCACGAGCTTGGATATGTCATGATTCTATACTTTTTTTTATTGAAATTATTTCATTACTCATTAAAGCATTTACTCGTATGATATTATTGAATTAAATTGCTCTTTCACATATAAAACTAATTAATTAAGATTACATCCACTATATAATTTGCCGTTCAACAGAGCGAAAATGCCCGCCGAAGGAGGCGAGATTCAACCAAGAAAATGTTAGAACGAGACCCAATAAGCTAAATACCATAAGCGCAAGCGAGATAGTGACAGAAAAATTAAATTATATTTCCCAATGGTGTCAGCCAGTTATTAAGTGGCCAGACGCCATTTTGAATTATTATATTTTTTATTTCTTTCCTCAGGTTTCCCTTTGTACAAGGAATTCCTTTTATTTGGAATAGTTTAGGGACCGGTTTGGAAATGGATTCCGACGAAATGTTTTATCAAATATTTTTTTAAATTGTTTTTTTATTATTCGTAAGTGAAATTTTATTATTCCATTAATCCTTCTAATATTATAAATGCGAAAGTTTGTGAGGATGTTTGTATCTCTGAATCTTTCACGCAAAAACTACTGAACCGATTATGATGAAACTTGGTATACATTTATTTATTTATTTAGATATACCAACAGCATTACAAATAAAAAAGATAAAGATGTAAAATAAAATTATACATGTTACATTTAATTAATTTGTATGCCAATGACAGGTATATACAATTTAAACAAAGTCTCAAGAAATTATTACAAAAAGATCGATTAAAGGTAAAATAAATTTAATTATAATACAGTAAGTCTGAATAATAAAAATAAATCCATTACTAATAAAAAGTGTACATATGAGTTCAATAATAATTTATCTATTTACAGATATGAAATTAATATAGATTAGGTATCATTACATTTAGTTACTTTATGGGTAAGGGTTCAGAATAACATATAGGCACACATATAGAAGTTACGCGGGTGAAGCAACGGATCGTGGTTAGTTATTTATAATAAATTTAAATGTTTATTATTAAGTTTAACTCTGTTGTAGTTGGGTTTGGAGGGAGAGCCATTTAATTAAGATGCAATAAAATCTACTTCAAATTTCACTTGATTGTGGGATAAGCTATATAAACAAAACTTAATTTTAATTATATGTTAAAAAGGCCTTAATTAAATATTTTGTAGTACAATTTAACCAAGTTTTTATTTTAATTATAAAATAGACGTTTGTCTTGCATATAAGCGTCATATTAAAGAACGTGAATTTTCTTTTCAGTGAATACTAAAATGGAAGCGGAGGGCCTCTTAGGCCGCTTGTCGCCGGAGGTGAGAGAAAATTATAAAAGAAAGGGATTCCTCCACTAAGGTTCTCAGAGGTTGCAAACCTTTTTTGTTGTATGAAATAAAGATAAATTATATACAGTGTAAGTCAACTGTTCTTTTGTTATTGGTAAATGTTTTATATTGACATGATTTTGAATTTCTATTAAAACGTTGCCAAATTAAAATGTATATCGCTGGTAGCATTTTCACTCTACACAATTCGGAAACACAAACTGAAAAGCTTTTTCTTAAAAAAATGATCTATTTAGGCATCAAGTATTAATAGGTTTAATAATTTTTATAAATAATGAAACGAAAGAAAATATACAACGTGTCCCATAATTCAATGATAAAACGGCACCAGGCTGTGTGAGTGTGTGTGTGCTACTCAGTTAATAAATGCGTCAACTTATAAAAAAAACTTGTCATCATAATGACCATACATTTTTTACACCTTGATGAATCAAAGTGGACTGAAAGTAACATCTTTCAAAATTTTGGATTTTTAAGGACAAGGACATTTGTTAGCAAACTTAGCAGTGTTGTTTAAGTTTACAATACAAAATAATAATAAGAAATATAATGTTGTAAATAGTAAGTAAAAACGTTTTATCAGATGATAATTTTTGAAGAAATTCAATTTTTCTCTATAATTAAAAAAATAAGTTAGATTTAATTTATATTTTATTTTTTTCAAGTAGCTATGAGTAGTTTATCCTTGAATTATGAGTCACATTGTACATTTTAGAGAATTTATAACATTTTGAGGCAAAGTGAAACATTTGGTTCTGCAACACAATAGCCAATGGTTGCATACCCCTGATTTAGGGGACAAGAGGCGTTTTTCATAAGTTCGCATGATTGCACGCTTTGACCGAAAAGGGGACGAAATGTTACTAATAAGATCGTTTTTAAATGTTTTGTCAAATGTTCAAGATTTTTTGCATAAAAATATCAAAAAAAGTAACTTTAACAAACTGAACTTCAGCATAGATTAATTATATACCTAACAGTAATATTATTATTATTAGTTTTTTTTAAGAAAAAATTTTTCAAATTATAATAATTTTTGAGATTCTTACAGGCCATAGTCTTAGTACGTCCTAGTGATAGTAGTAGTAGTGTCACCAAATACCGAATACTATTCAAATTATTCCGATATTCGGCCATATTATTCGGTTTGCTATATTTTCATTGTTCTGTCGCGTATACACGTTCAAGGAACGCTTAGATTTAATTAATAATTTAAGAAAAATGTAATACTCAAACCGAATATATTCGGCCGAATACAAATCGTGAAAAAGATGCCGAAAATGTCGAATACTGAATACCAAATAATTAAATATTCGGCATCTCCAGTACTACGCTACGTTAGCACTACTACGCAGGTGAAAGCACGTAAATGCTAACTATTTCTTAATTTCATCAATACCAAAAACAAAGCAATATACGCGCTTCAATGGCTCAGCAAAATGTTAATACAGTTAGAAGTAATGTTACAACGAATGGTGTAATCAAAGGTTATGGGGATGTTAATAATCTCGGGTGTAGTTATAGTTTGCTGCGGGCGCATGATACCCCGCGATGGGAGGTTATGGAGAATGGTTTCGGGCGACGTTTTAACGGTTTTTTCTGCTTAATCTCATAGTTACATTTGTCCTTTACTTTAAGCGTGGAATAACCAAAATTCTATGTCATTTTATCATATAAATTGCAATTGCAAAAAAATCTATTTCAGTATTTACCTGAAAATTAGCAATATACACTCAAAATCGAAAAATGGCTTACCGTTCGACACCAGAATATATTACGTAATCGTATTCTAGTTTGTATGTGAGCTACGTGTCGAGATGGATGTGTTGGTTTAGCGTCGCCTTCGATGCTGATAAATAGGCCTCCCTAATATTTTGTTCTGAAACGCTGAATAAATTGAATTGGGTTCGTTTCAGAACTAAGCGTGGATTGAGGAGTGTTAATGTTGAGATCAAAGTGTTTTTTATCCAAATTATGCCTTTTGCAACTGTATTATTGAGTAATTTGTTTAACCAGGAAAGTTTTTTAAGTCAAAACACAAGCAGGGAATGAAACGCAGGTGATATAACTAAACTTAAATATAAGCCCCTCGTAGATTTAATGATAGAATTGCTTGTTGAATAGATTAAGATTATTTGAAATCGATCTTTGTAGGGAACGTGAAATACCAAAATTTTACGTCATTTCATCATCATAATTGCAGTTTGAAAAAAAAAATCGATTACAGAACTTTCCTGAAAATTAGCAATATACACTCAACATCGAAAAATGGCGAACCGTTCGACACCGGAATATATTACGTAATCGTATTCTAGTTTGTATGTGAGCTACGTGTCGAGATGGATGTGTTGGTTTAGCGTCGCCTTCGATGCTGATAAATAGGCCTCCCTAATATTTTGCTCTGAAACGCTGAATAAATTGAATTTGGTCCTTTTCAGAACTAAGTGTAGGTTGACACTTGAGGAGTGTTAGTTATCCAAATTATGCCTTTTGCAACTGTTTTATTGAGTATGGTTCTTGTTTAACCAGGAAAAGTTCTTTAAAAGGTTTTATAAATTTATATTGCCAGTAGTCAAAACACAAGCAGGGGATGAAGCGCAAGTGATGTAACCAAATTTAAATGTTGGCACCTCATATATTTAATTTAATATATGATATAAACCATTTTATAATTCGAATTGCGTACTGAATAGATCATGATCATTTTAAATCGATCTTGAAAGGAAGCATGGAATAACCAAAATTATATGTCATTTCATAATTTTCATTGCAATTGAAAAAAAATCGATTACAGAACTTTCCTGAAAATTAGCAATATACACTCAACATCGAAAAATGGCGTACCGTTCGACACCGGAATATATTACGTAATCGTATTCTAGTTTGTATGTGAGCTACGTGTCGAGATGGATGTGTTGGTTTAGCGTCGCCTTCGATGCTGATAAATAGGCCTCCCTAATATTTTGCTCTGAAACACTGAATAAATTGAATTTGGTTCGTTTCAGAACTAAGCGTGGATTGAGGAGTGTTAGTTATCTAAATTATATCTTTTGCAACTGTATTATTGAGTATAATTCTTGTTTCACCAGTAAAAGTTTTTTAAAAGGTTTTATAAATTTATATTGCCAGTAGTCAAAACACGAGCAGGGGATGAAGCGCAAGTGATGTAACCAAATTTAAATGTAGGCACCTCATAGATTTAATGATTGAATTGTTTGTTGAATAGATTATCGATCTTCGTAGGGAGCGTGGAAATATCAAATTTTTACGTCATTTCATCATCATAATTGCAATTTGAAAAAAATCGATTACAGAATTTTCCTGAAAATTAGCAATATACACTCAACATCGAAAAATGGCGTACCGTTCGACACCGGAATATATTACGTAATCGTATTCTAGTTTGTATGTGAGCTACGTGTCGAGATGGATGTGTTGGTTTAGCGTCGCCTTCGATGCTGATAAATAGGCCTCCCTAATATTTTGTTCTGAAACGCTGAATAAATTGAATTGGGTTCGTTTCGGAACTAAGTTTGGGTTGAGGTGTATTAGTGTTGAGATTAATGTAGTTTTATTCAAATGGTGCTTTTTCAAATAAATCTAACTATATCTTTGTAGCCATAAAAATCACTTCTGTAGGTTTTGAATAGGTATAGGAACAGTGCTGTCAATAAGATAATATAAGGGTATCAAATGTATGTACAAAAATATGATAGATCCAAATGAATGTAGGCACCACATAGTTTCAATTCTTTCAATAACCTAACAAAAACAAACTTTAATCAAATGAACTTATTACAAGGCTTTTTGAATTATTTATTAGATGATTATCGGACGATAAGTTATAATCATTCCGCATTCACACGTTGAAAATTATGTCAGACCAAATTCAATTTGAGCATAATGTGTCACGATGATATAATTTTATCTCAATCTATTGGGAATTCGTAAATTAATTTAAAGGTGAGAGAGACTAAAATTAGATATCAATATCAAAAGTAGGATGAAACTATAAACATATACAATAAACAACGGGACCTCATTGTTTGTTCATTGTTATTACAATCACTAGGTAAGTATACACAAAGACTGACATGAATATATCAGAGGCCCCAATACAAGGATATTGTATATCTCATACACAATCATATTCAAACGAGGCCAATGAAAACAATAGTTATACGCTAACAAAGTGCCGCCCCACTACCTTTTAGTGTCAAAAGTGTGAGAGGAATATGGGTAAACAAATCCTCCAATTTCCATCGCATTTATTCGAAGCGAGTGACGTCATACATACTGCGCTGAGAGATGCCGCCTGATTTATTATGTTATTTTTATATTTACGGGGTTTTTAAGAAGCATTATTATGGTGTTTTAGGATGTGCTAAGGGATGTAATAAGGCGTTTCTTTTTGTTCTTTTACAAAAATATGTCTGAGGAAAATATTGCATTTGATGTAAATTTTACATGTTTTTATGTTCACATGTACACAACTACATACGCGTTAGTACACATACCCGTGATCGCATAACTTTTATAAGTCGTTTAAATAATTTGAAAAGTATAGTTACTCCTGGATAACTGGATAATGTAACTTTCGAATGGTGAAATGTGAATTTTTTAAAATCGAAATGAAAACACTTGAAATGACATGAAAACACTTTATTATATTATAAAAGTAACAAAATAAAAAATAAAAATATCGTATAGTGTACTTTATACAAAAGGCGACCTTATCTCTTTAGAGCGATCTCTACCAGGTAACCTGTACTGTGTGATTTTTATGCTTACCTTAGTACAATAAAGAGTTATTCTATTCTATTCTATTCTAACCTTTGTTAGAGGAGAGATAGTTAGCATAACAGAGGCATTTTTGATACACTACTCCTACATATACTTAAACTGAATTAAATACTCTAATTTACACATGAATTAAACATTCATGTATAATTTAGATTAGACACATAAACTTCTTTAAATATACAAAATATAATACACATAAATACAAACATTAAAAGTTTTCCTCTTTAAAATATTAGTGTAGATAACTATATATTTTTGCACTAACTCTTACGCTCCATTGAAGAACGTGTAATTTCTTAGTAGTGTGAAACGACACACCCTATTGCCTTCGAGGTATTGATAGCGAGTTTTGTCAACAAAGCCTGAACCTATTTTCAATAATATTATTAGGTCGGAATTGAATTGCGTAGATAGCTAATGTATTTGAAAACATAAAGGAAGTTTAATATAAAGTGAAGTGGATAGTCATATAATTGTATTGAAATTCATTATTGAGGTACGTTTTTAATATTTTTATTAAATGTTCACTTCGCCTAGTTTGCCGGGTACTATGTACTGTGTGCCGAGTGCCAGTTTACTTTACTTTTTTAGTCGTGAGAAGTTAACTCAAAATTGTATGGAGTCGGTTCAGCGCCATCTACGGCTCTCACGTGAACTACAAATCGCTAGTGCAAGATCTTACGCCGTCACCGTGACGATCGAGCATTTACCATCAACGAATTTTTCGGCGTTTTCGAACGATTTTGACATAAAATGCAAGTGCGAGATGTAATTTTGCGAGTGAAAAGTTAACTTCACTATTGCGTATGAGTATTATACTTTCGTATTTTCTCACCGACATTTTTATAGTGAGAACGTTTTGATCGAGTAATTATTGCAATATAAAATTGTGTATTTAGCTACTTTTTGCGTTTTTTTAATGATTTTTCGTCAAGTTTTGTGTTGTTTTTGTCTTATGAACATTCATTGATATATGGGGCCGATGTTTTTTCGAATAAAGGATGATTTCGACCTAAGATGATTCTAACCTCCAAGACTTGAGCAAGAACTCATAATGAATAAATAAGTTTTGCGCACTAATAAAATATCGTCTCGGCAAAGAATGCTTTAAACATTTATACAATGAACTGAGATGTTCACAAAATTTGAGATCTTTTTTTTACGTATTCTTTTGAAACACAACAAGGTTTGTAAAAAAACATTTGAATTTTGTGATTCAAAGAAAAAGGCAATATAATTAATTATTGCTGTTTTTATTATTTGCAGGTACTTATTTGTCTATTTTTGTAAGGAACAAGGTTGTTCCAGAGCCCAGTTGGTGTGGCAAAACACATAAAATATGCATTAATTGGTGATGTTATTTCAAAATAGTACCTAGTTCCACCAAAGGATTAGGATCATTAACATTATGACAAAAAGCGCAAGAACTCCCTGAATGTTTATATGGTATGTATTAACTTATTTATATTTTATGGATTTAGAAGATTTCAATAATAAATAAATTGTGTCAAACAATCATTATTAATACTGCTATCAAGGGACTACTACAACCCTTATATTTATAGAAACTTACCTTGTTCACATCTTTAAATTTAAATGATATTCATAATGTGATTTTCTTTACTCATTGTGAAATTGCAAATATATATTAAGTACTTACAAAATCAACCTCTACCATGTATTATTTTAAACTTGAAAATTCATATTTTATAATTGAACAATATCTCATTAAGTTATTATTAAAACTTTGAACATACTTATATATAATAATTTGAATTTTATTGATATTTTCCAATCTTAGAAGTTAGATCTATTTAGGTGTGATTTTTTTACTAAGTCTTAACTTTTACTGTTACTTTTTATATAGTTTCAAATATATTATGATGAATACCTACCAAATTCCTCATATTAGCAAAAATTTAAATACATATATAATAGTACCTATGTCCTATACATATCTTAGATACATAAAAAGGAGAAAAATTTGGTGTTAGTGTTAAAATTTAAATAAAATTAACACTTTAAAAAAAACTAATGTTAATGCCTTGACCATGATTTTCTTATTTTTTAGGAGTCTGGGTATCCTCAACATCCTGGGTTCAAGACAACAATATCTCCGCAGAAGTTTATTAAAATATTAAACATATGAGCACAAAGGACAAACTTGCCTCAAGGTCCTAAATATCCTAAGAAAAAGGAAGTAATTGAAAATTAAATTTATTAAATAATATAATATAATAAATATGTTTTAATTGTGCTAATATCTTAGGAGGATTGAGTTGAATAAATAAACATTTGAAGTTCAATAAGTTGTTTTATTATTATTAAAGTTTTGAAAACAGATTCATAGCACTTCAAATATATTTGATTTTGGATTTTAAGTATTTGTGTCATATTTCCTTTTCTTCCAGTCAACTATTCATGAATACTTGTTATGATTATAATTAACAGCAATTTTAAAATTAAGAAATAAAAGAAATAGCACAAGTGAGAATTCATTTTTATTATAAACAAATATCAATAAATACTTATGTTTGAAATTGAAAACATGCATATAATAAATTAGTTGCCATGAACTAAAAATTTCATCTACTCTTTTGAATATTACTTTTAATCTTAATAAATGTAAAACTCAAACTGAAAGACTTAGAATTAGTTAATAAATCTTAATACGATTAATTATTATAATGAGAAAATTATAGCAGTTCTATAAATTAAAAAATAAATGCACAATCTCATTTATATTATGAATATAATTTGATAAGTACTATAGAATAGAATAATAAATAATAAGAATAATCTTACAAATGTAAAATTATATCAAAAGACAGGAATAAACTCATAAATCTTAATAAAAGTAATTGTTCTAATTAACAGGATTATAGCAATTGTATACATTGGAAGGTAAATGCAATAGCATAAGTCCATGCTTATTTTTTGTTATGAATAAATTTAAATTGATACTTGAGAATAATCAACAAAAAATACAGAATCTTTGAAATATGATACATAAAACAAAGTAACTTTGCTTTTTATAACAATATAAATTTAACTTTTATTATTAGAGAATAATGTTGTCTCTTTCCATTGAAATAGTGTTTACAATAATTTATTTACAACAAACTTGAATAATATCACATATGTATACAATTTACAATCTATAATAAATTATAATCACAATGTTAAAATTTAATTCCTACTTTTCAACAGTTTTATTTTGTTACTTAAAACTCATTTCAAAATTATAGATTAATTATATTCAGAAAATTTTATCTTATTATTTTTTTAATATTACATACTTATAACCTTTAGAAAAGGAAATTAAATTGCAGAATTCTTATAAAATTAATGAAATATTATCAGTTTGCCATCCCCGTTGCATTTTAACTTAAATCACTTGAATTTTATTCTTCTACCTCTTTATTTCAACATAATACTCATACTGCCTACTTAGAAGTTCCTCCATCTTTCTTCTACCTCCAAAATGTTGAGCTGCTTGGGTTCATTGCAATTTAGCATGTCTATGTGGTTTGACATACTCTTGAAGATGTGTTAGTCATCATCAGTGGGAAGTGGTTTACACATGCATGATTGTAGGAAGCGTTAGTTTTACATCTAAAAAGTTATACAAAGTTTATTAATAATCTTATATATCAAACGTAAATTCATTATACTTAATGAATTAATGGATGAATAGCTATCTCTTATATCTATGAACAAAGTCATTCCAAACTGACAAATTACAACTATCAATGGCTAGTCCTCACTCTAAGGAGCTTAGCCGGATTTTATTAAAAACTTATGAATAAAATAGCAGAAGTCAGGTTAAGCTTGACAAACCTTTTTCCATTTCTTCAAAACTTTATTACTGTCGCTGCCTTTGGAAATCCTCTCCTCACCTTAGAGCTTGCTGATTTTTCATTACTAAAATACAAACAAAAGATCATAATTAGCACAATACAAAATATATTTGTTGAAACTTGATCATCATCATAAACTTAATTCTACTTACCATCAATAGCATCACCGTAACATGAAATAAGCACGAGATGCTCTTCATTTTAAGTTTTTTAATTCATATGATGTAGAACATTAACGAAACTAGAAATATTGAATACGAATGAAAAAAAATAATAGAGCTTTTGTCAACAAACATACTTGACAGTTCTCTAAAATCCCTACAATTTATATAGTCTACTTTTTTAATTTAACTTCATATAATCAAAATGATTTCGTATTTGGTTGGTTTATCTCTTATCACAAGCATTCTACCAATATAAGAAAAAAACACGTGAGAATCTAAACTATCGGCACGGTGAGTAAACGGAGATCGAATAGTATACATTCACGGCGCTCGCACTAGCTAGTAAACTATCCTCGATTAGTATTTCGTTTACTCGATTAACGTGATGGTGAAGTAATACTATAAACTATTGTGCTCTCGCACTTAGCACACTGTAATCATTTAGTTATGGTTTTCTCAGTGGTTCATTTTTTTTCTGAAAAAAATTATTCAATAAGTACATAGGTACACCTGCCATTATAAAAGTTTGGGCTGTTTTGTAGGCAAAGATTTCGAACACACAAAACAAAATAGAACTAATACCATTTCCTACTTTAAAATATGAAGTAATCGGTGAACGTTTTATGTATTTTTATTTATTTATTAATGTATGAATAATTCCTCTGTTATGTTTTATAAAATGTTTTCAGTGTACAAATCGAACTATCCATTGGAATCTCGTCCAAGCGTCCTGTAGGTATATTTATTTAACATATCACATCAGCATTAACGTGATATATAGGCTTTGATCCTTACGATATGTGATTTATGTACGGTTATCTTTGAAATAAAACATGTCAATTGTTATTGGGGTGTTTTGAATAATGTAACATTTAAGGAAGAAAACAATGTAAGTATTTTATTAGAAGAAAATAAATATATTTTTACTAGGAAAATCTTGTGAAATATTTTAGACAGAGCTGGTTTATATTGTTATACGTTATTCTGAACCCTAAACTATATGTAAACCAAGTGTCATCATAATCAGTTCAGTACTTTTTGCATGAAAGAGTAACAAACACACATACATACGTCTTCACAAGCTTTCGCATTTATAATATGAGAAGGATTTTATATGTAGTTACATACAATATCGCTCAGTGAAGGATACATTATTTTACTATGTTTTAAAACCAACAGCGCCCAAAATAGTGTTGAATAATCAATTCTCTTATGTTTTTTTAAGATTTAAGATTAAACGTTAAACAGTACGCGCATTTAATTATCCCCTTATCTATTTAACGTTAAGCTTGAAACATCGTTTACTCGTACATTAAACTCTACATTTTCTACTTTTCAATAATTCTAATCTATAAAAAACACGTAAATTCAAATATTATTGATAATAAGGTCACCCTTAAACAAATTCATACCGTTTAGCAATCTACGAACAGGTTATAGTGTTTGCGGGACGAATTTTCTAATCGGGTCCTCTTGAAATGGGAAAACATCATATTTCACCGCGGGAGGAGGGTGGCAGGGGGGAGTTTTTACGCATTATTACTACACATGGACCTTCCCTTGTATGCTATTATCATTTGTAGTTTTGTACGCATTTGTAATAGTATTTTATACTAAAGTTGGGTGTTATATTTTCCCAACAAATTATATTTGATGTTTATTGGTGATTTTAAAAATTTAATAAAGTATTTTTCAGTTCAAATCATGATGGTATTAAGATTAATAATTCTAAATTAGTTATTAAATTTAGGTTTTACTTACAGAAAAACAGCAGTGTTCTGTTACATATATGATGTAGAAATAAAATCAAAAAATTATCGAACTTTATTAACACTACAGCAAGTAAATAGCTCTCATAATGTTTTATTAAAAAAAATACATTTATGTATTATGTATTTATTTACATTTCTTTCTTTCTTTCTTTCTTTCTATTGCTTGGATAGTATCATATAATGCGTAGTTATAATTAATTTCAATTCTTTATTTTCTCATATAAGTTATAATGAGAAAATAAAGAATTGCATTGAATTATATCGTTATAATTTCCTACCTCGAGTTAAATAACATATAAATTGAATCATCAAAACAGATGAGCAATCTCCCAAACAATATAGTATAAATATTAACAAACATATTGGAAATAGATCGAGATGGCTGCGTTTCTAATACTCGCCATCATTCCTGAGGCACGAGCCACTGATCGAACGAAAACATTGTGAGAAACGTTGGTTTAGAACTTTCTAGAACAGATATAACTTTAAATTTTAAGCATTATTTGTCATTTTAAGTATAGTGTCGTATTGTACAGAGATATAATCATAGATATATAAGTAAGGGACGTTTATAAATCAAATTATTTGTACATTGTTTATTATATAATAACATGGGTTTCAAATCGGTATTCGTAGAAATATATAACACATATTGGAAATAGATCGAGATGGCTGCGTTTCTAATACTCGGCATCATTCCTGAGGCACGAGCCACTGATCGAACGAAAACATTGTGAGAAACGTTGGTTTAGAACTTTCTAGAACAGATATGAATTTGAAATTTCACAATTCATTATTTGTCAATGAGTATAATAAAATATTGTACAGAATATATTGTCATACATATATAAGTAACAGACCGTTTCTAACGTGTGTTGAAGTTTATAAAACAAATTATTTGTACATTGTTTAATTATGGAATAACATGGGTTTCTAATCGGTATCATTCCTGAGGCTCGAGCCACTGAAGGACCAAAACATTGTGTGAGAACGTTTATTTAGAATTTTCTAGAACCAAAATAACTAAGTATTTTTGTATTTCTTAACTAGCAGTATTCTACAACGTAAAGTGGTTATATCCTATTTCAAGGAATAAAATTGTTCTATTATTACTACGAAACCTTGTCTATGGTATGCTGGAGTTTGTAAAACATTATATTCGTAGAAATATTAACACACATTGGAAATACATACATGGAAATGGCTGCGTTTCTTATACTCGGCATCATTGTGTAAAGAACATTAATTTAGAATTTTCTAGAAAGTTCATGTATAATTCGGTATTTCATAAAAATTATAGAACTTTCTAGAAACTATAGAATATGATATTCAATAACTATTATTCAATGTGTGAAGATTTCCTCTTTATTAAATACGTTTCAGAATATGTTTGTGCCTATCTCTTTTAAACCATGTATGACGAGAAGGATACTCTAGAGAATTGTGAAAATGAAGACATTATACTTTGCCTCTAACACTGTTCTCTACGTAACATTTAGTAACGATGGGACATGACGTCAATAAGGGTAGCTATAATACGGATAAATCGGCGGTCATCAGCGTTAATTCGCCCGTTAACAAGCGCGCTTAGGTATGCAAAGCCGTGTCCACTACTGGCGTGCTATTCATCTTTGACGGCGTGACAAGTGTGGAGACGGCCCTCTCTATTCCTTAATAAATCAATGGTTGTTTGTACTAGACTTGCCTATTTGTCCCCCGCCTAAATTTGAAACCCCTCTACCGTTTTCGCTCATTTTCGAACTTAAGATTTTTTGATTAGCTATTTGACTACAAAATTTTATCACGATCCGTTAACGATACTCCAATATAAATCGTCGGACAAACATTTGTACTTACATTTATAAGGATAAAAACATATACTGACCGGGCCATCTCGACACTGAGACCTCGCGTCGTTGTGAGTGTCAAATATAATGTACAAGTAACAAAAATATAAAATGGAACTTTAATAATACTAATTAGACATTGGAAAGAAATAAAATCGTAGAGATATCTTCGCTTCTCAATGCTTTCCTTTTAGTATAAGATTCATTTGAGCGACTCAATATGTTCAATGACAGATGGATATCATCACGTCGTTATGAGCTATCGCCGATCAGAACTTTAATTCTTTTAGACCTCTTATTTTCAATACCATAGTGACAAAAGCTATAAAGGCATACATAGATTTTGTCACTATAGTATTGATATCAAGCGTCATTTTTCAAATTAAATCGAGGATATTTTGTTGTCATTGGTTCTAAAAATAGCAAATAGAAAGGCTAAAGAAGCAAAGCATTTTGCATACACAAAACAAAATAAATAGTAAATTTTACTTATAATCAATTATTAATTGATTCGAAAAAAGTAGTCACCTTAAATTTTAATGGTATAAAGTGATTAACAGTAAAAGTATCTCTCTCCATACTAAGCGCACGGTAGGTCAGCATTAAGGGGGATGGGCACTGTCCACTGCGACGTTGATGTATCATGTCGGATCAAGCAGCGAGCGCGTCTGTCCGCTACCTAATCTCCATACATTCATCCTATGTATGCCTTCATAGGTTTTGTTACTATAGTATTGACATCAAGCGTCATTTTTGTTGTCTTGGTTGTAAAAATAACAAATATAACGGCTAAAGAAGCACCATTTTGCATACTTTATATTAAGTAAACAAAACAAATAGTAAATTATACTTATTATTAATTTATTCGAAAAATAGTTACATAATTTTAATGCGATAATCTGATTAACAGTAAAAGTATCTCTCTCCATACTAAACAGACCGGGTAGGTCAGCATTAAGGGGGGTGGGCACTGTCCACTGCGACGTTGATGTATCATGTCGGATCAAGCAGCGAGCGCGTCTGTCCGCTACCTAATCTCCATACATTATTGTCGTGGA
>LQNK01000030.1:750452-769327 GCA_001586405.1 Phoebis sennae | reverse complement strand
ATCTATTGGTTCGAAATGAAAGGTTCGGGCGCCCGAAGGATTTGCCAACTTAGGACGAGTCAAAAACCTTGTATGGGATGGGGCATCTGTACTAGTATAGTATTATATTATCTGTGGTACAAGTAACAAAAATATAAAATGAAACTTTAATAATACTAATTAGACATTGGAAGGAAATAAAATCGTAAAGATATCTTCTCAATGCTGTCCTTTTATTTAGTTAAGCGACTTAGTTTGTTCAATGACAGATGGATATCATAACGGAATTGTGAGGAGCTTTCGCCTTTCAGCATACTACTTTTAGGTACCTACATAGGTTTTGTCACTACATCATGTCGTCATTATCATATAAATAGGTACTTAAATCGAGGATATTTTGGTTGTTAAGACAGCAAATAAAAAGGCTAAAAAAGTACCATTTTGCAGACTTTATAGTAAACAAAACAAATAGTAAATTTTACTTATTATTATTCGAAAAATAGTAATCACATAATTTTAATGCCATAACAACTGATTAACAAAAAAGTATCTCTCTCCATACTAAACACACCGGGTAGGTCAGCATTAAGGGGGGTGGGCACTGTCCACTGCGACGTTGATGTATCATGTCGGATCAAGCAGCGAGCGCGTCTGTCCGCTACCTAATCTCCATACATTATTGTCGTGGATATTGTTCAAATAAATGGTACTGGACTTGAACGAGGGTATATTCTGTAAATGGCTGTAATTGGTCCTAGGGATAATAGATAAGAACATTGATTTTGCATAATGTTGAGTTTTTAGACTGCAATCTGACTAAGAGGAGTATTAAAAAAATATTGAAAGTCTCCTTATTTTGACGAAAATTTAAACTCCATCATTTGATTTTTTGATCTTTACGCCAAAAAGCCCTACTATTTCACCAATCACCAAAATAGGATACAATCATACAGTCCTGAAAGGCCACTTAAAAGCCTCCCTTTGTATACATATAATTACTTATTTATATAGCTATATGTTTTAACTCTTCGTGTTCTTTAATTCATGAATAATTCCAACCTCCTTTCAAATGTTTTATTGACAAATACAAGGAAAGACACTTCGGTAAAGATTCAAAACTAATTAATGCTGACTAATTTAAATATAATTTTTGCAAACTTTTTTATTTCTTTCAAACGATAGAAATGTATATATGATGATGTTTGCATTTACTTTTTGATCGATTATTATAATTATATCATGAGTCAGAATCTTTGGCAGAGAGTCGAAGAGCTTTTAAGAGCCTTATAGATATTATAATATCTTATTCATTCTTAACGGGCATTATACCTCGGCGAGAAATATTATAACTTCAGTTATTTACTTATTATATAAATCTTAAGATAACATTACTACAGTTACAAAGTGAATAATACTTACATTAAAGATTTAGTTGGTACTATGAATAAGTATTTTAAATTTGTTTAAATAATTACATGTTTATATCATGAAACTATATTTATGGCAATATATCCCAATTTAAAACAGAACTTGGCATTCTTATAGATCTCAATTCTTTTGTTGGTAAAGTTGCGAAGTGCGAACAAGGCATTATTCATTATTGACTGAATTTCATTTCACATTTAAGGTTTTGATAGTTATTAATTTATACTTCTCAATTTAGCCGAAGCCACAAGAAGAAGTAGTATGAAAGAAAATCTTGGTTCATTAATTTTTATTAATTTTTTTTTAACTTCACATAAAACCAATTAGGTATTGTCTGAAAGGTTATAAAAACATAAAATGTCCGTAATAACAGTGGATACTTCAGTGGTTAACAAACGTTACCCCTTTCTTCCCTGACCGTCTTGGTATATAAGGTAATTTAGTGGTGATAACAGGTTTCGATACTTTAAAATATAATTTATTGCATTTGTATGCAAAAGTATGATACCTCTTACTATACTGACCGTGAAATTCAAATACAATACACAATTGTATATTTGCAGAAGATCGGCTTGAGGCAGTATGGTACTGTGTTTCGTACAGGGAGCGGGGGCCCGGAGGCCTATATTATCTTTCCTCTCCCATTCTGCTCTACTCCTTTCCCAAATTCCCATCATTAATCCTCTTCTCATTCCCTCCCCTTCTTTAAGCCGGCAAGGCATCTGTGGTACATTGATGTTGTAGATGTTCATGGGCTGCAGTCAGTACAGAAGTGAAACCATCCATCCAATCCATACGAAGAGTTCGCAATGCACACACCAAATCTTAGGCTACATCAGGACCGTCTGACATATCATTTGATACTTTTATAAAGTGCGTAGCTTTTACGTAGGCATAAAAATTGACAATACACAAGTTTGACTTTTGTACCTACCTATTTTGTGTTGAGGACTATTTAATTAATATTTAAACATTCTTTTCAATTATTTAAGTGTATCTAGTATCAACACTAGTAAATCCCAGTAGCAGTCTGAGTGTTGGAGATAAGGCAGAGCGGGCGAACTATTAACAAGTACGCGCCGTGAATATGAAGCCAGACGTCGAGAGGCTATTTAATGAATATTTGATCCGCGACGGTATATACATTCTGTTCAATTGTATGTAACAACAGGCAAGAGGAAACAGAATCTTTTAAAAAAGAACATAATTTGATTTCAAATTAATAAGTGAAATGTTTATGATCGATTATCGCAATATTATCGGTACCTTTCCAAAATTTATGATTACTATAAAAAGGATGTCCATTGATTTACTTTTAGGCTTGAAACAAACGTCAATTTGATTGTCCCTAACTATTTTGGTGACAAAATTACTAAATATAATGTTTACATATCACAATTACGTAATTCTTACCTTACTAAAATGTTAAGAGTCTTAAGGTACTTAACCTTAAGACTCTTAACATTTTATTTCATTACTTTCCCATGCAGCTTTAAATATTTATAACGTTAAACTATTAAAGCGATTTTTATTCTTGCATTCATTTTTATCAAAATTTAGAAACACTTATTTATAAAACAACTAATTCTTTTCCCAAAAAGCCTGGAACAAACGTCAATTTGCTAAACGTAATTATGTTAAATTATCAAAGAGAGGCGAAGCATAATCCAATATTTTTATTCGAGTTCAAATATGTCCCAATTAACGTGCGACCGGAGAAAATCTAAGAGAAAAACGAAATTGCTACGTAAAAAGTCGTAACTCAATTACTCCGATGAACCGCTGTCGCAATAAGGCGTTCGTTAGCTCGGTGTGCGGGGCCTTTACGTTTCAGGGTCCCAGTTTTCATTTGTTTAAAATGGTGATACTGTATTTTTTTTAAATCCACATAGCATCTTTTATGGCCAGTTCCTATAAAAATAAAATGATTCGTTTTACTTACGGACAGTACAATATCCTACTAGGCGTAAGTCTAAAGCGTTCGGATTGGTTGATTATAACCTTTAAGTTAATGGAAACGATTTCTATCTGATATAATATGACTTATGTTGTTTAATAACCGGGCCTTAGCCATCATAGTATGAGAACTACGGTATGTACCTAATCCATCGATATTTTGTTGGTTGGTCTTGTCGAGGTCTATTATAGTTTCGTATAGATGGAGTTAAAGGCTATGTGTATGATGTTACCTGATATTGGTACCTTAATTAATAGTTTGAAAGTGTTAGTCTTAAAACGTCTATTTCATTTAATTATTTAGCATTTTTTAAATTTGAATCAGAATATTGAATAGGATTGTATACATTTAAGATACATTTTTATTAATGCAAAGGTAGGCTTCTTCTATATTTTTATTCATAACTTCAAAGCTTTTTAATTCAAGAACGGGGCCCTAAACTCTTATCAGGGCCCCAACCTAACCACTCCAACTACCCCAGTTAGGACCATGGTTCGAGCATGCGCGGTGACCTGAGGTCGATAATGAGGACCTCTCGCTCTGAAGCAACATCACACATCCTCAGTTTAACGTTTACGTATTTACATACGCCCCCACATATGCATATGCGCCCTTTTGCTGTGACGTATGTGTTGTGAACAGATCAATGAAGCGATAGACTGAATTCGCTAATGCGATGTTTCTGTCAATGTCGATCTATCTATTTTTTAATTATAGGAAAATATTTAAAAGAGTAATGTGACTAAATCAATAGATTTAATTACAGAGTTATAAATTTTCAATAGAATTAAAAAAAATGGAAAATGCTATTGAAATTTAATCTGAGGTTTACAGGAAAAACAAAAAGAGGGTTTATGATAAATCCTTCTCTTTAGTATAAGATTTCATTTGATCTTTATTTTGAAAATATTTTCGTGCTAATGACGCTTCATTGTTCTGAAATTTAAAAGTAAGAAACTCTTATATATAAATAGGGCAGTACTATAAAGCAACAACAAACAATTGGTAAATATATAGGTCACTGCATTAACGTTACTGTAGCCCCAAGCCTTGCAACAACTCTCATTATGAAACTTTATACTAATGATAGCATAATTTCTTAGCGATTGTAGAAAGCTATTGTTTGAAATTCTTGTATAAAATTCTAAAGAAAAATACAGTATATTTAATGTTTATATAATGTACACTGAAATAAAGGATGCGAAGAAAACTATCATTTATTATATTTTAAAGTTAAATACTAAACATTTGCTCTTGCATTTTTATGTCTTTGTTTATTTCTACTCGATATTTTTTATAACTATAATGTATTCAATTTCTGCTATAATATATAATTTATAATTTTCTCATTTTCAAAAATATTATACAATAGCAATTTTGTAATTGGATTATAATTCGCGAATTTTCTCTGTTTCGAGCTACTCTATGTTTTGACGTGCACACATACCAACTGTATCCATTTATATCCACACATCGACATCTATTCGTAGTGAACGCTCGGAATTTGTTTAATGGCGTTCTTACATTGACATTAGTTTGTCGAAAGAAATTTATGCGAGTCGAATGTGATGTTGAATAAGGGTTAAGTTTATATAAGATTATTATTTTAGCTTTAACCTTAACGTGAATTATTAGTTGGCTTTCATGATAGGGAAACTACCAGTAAAATAACTGTAGTCATGGGAACATATACTTACACACCTAAACGGTAGCTAAATTGAAGTTGAGGGTAGATCCATAAATTTCACGTACATTAATTATTTAACATTTTGGGTTCCTACGAATTAAATGTTGTTGTTATTGTATTCTTCTGTTATTTGTATTACATTTAATGGCTTGCATTGTGAAAAATCTGTAGAATAGTAATTTGTAAGTAATTAAAATTTAAAATTATATAATTATCGACTATAACTAATACTCCATATTAATATACATATAAAATATAGTATATATAATAGGTATACTCCTTGAACTAACATTTTGCTAAAAACAACAGATCTAATTTAAAAATTCATTCAATTCTTGAATTATATTCTTCAATTTTATTGGCAGCTTTAATCAGCAGTTCGTTACAAACTGAGATGAAACTTCTTTCATTTTCATAATTGGACCGTTACGTAACAGTTGTTTGTTCCAGAACTTTCCAGAGCCATAACTCTTGACGGGTCTCACGTCGCAATATAATTAAAATCACGACTGTCCCGTGGTCCACTCGCCCTGGAAGAAAGGCCCACCTCATCCCTATCCCCAGTGGGGAGGCGAGGGAGATTCACATTAATATTCCCTACTTTTATCTCTATATGCAAACTGGCATCTAGGAGTTACCGCTCATTGTGGTCCCGATTCTTCGTTCCGAAGTTTCGCTGAATGATTGTGCTGTTTCTATGAAAGTTTTTGTTAAGAAGTCGGCCGATCTCATTCTTTTAATGTACGTAATAATTTTCCTATTGTGCCCGTATTGTATAGTTGTCTAATCCATCAAAAGCACTTCTTACGAGACAGTTTTAATATACAATAGTGATCTAGATACTCATTTTTTAAATCGTTCTATCGGAAATTATCTTTCTGACATTGAATGAATAAACCTTCCTACTAAGTAAAAAATAGAATCAGTAATTTAAAAAAATATATAGGTATATATCTATTTTTAAAATAAAATTAGTTTTAGTATCGAAGTGGATAAGAACGCTCTTATTATTGAATATAATAAATTATCTAAGATATATGACTAGAGAGTCATTAATTACGCGACCTATGTACAAATTGAAAACACAGAAAAATATGAAATGTGCCTGAAAAATTCGGTAATTAAGCTCCCTTCAACATCAAAGCTATGCCGCTAAATACTAAATCCCATTGGTCATCTCGCCTGAGGGTAGAGACTGCGTTCTAATTACAAATAATCAAAGCCCCTGATTGGTGGAAAGCGATCCCCCGTCTATTTGTTCTCGACGGTAGGCGTGGTCTCACTTTTAATTAGTGCAAGGAGTAAATTGTTCGTGAAAGAGAGAACTGGTGTTAGTTTTACGCCACCTCTTATTGGATGTGGGTGAGAGGAGGATGGGGATAGTTCTACGTAGTTGATATAAGGAAAACACGTACGCTTTGTAAGGGAAATGGATCAGTTGACATTTCCATGGTTGAAACGTAAGTGTAACATAATCCGCTTGGATAATGACAGCACTTTGAATATAGAATGTCGTTTGTTGTCACATTTTTGAGAGTATTCAAGGTAACGGAATAGTTGAATAAGTCACAAGAATTCAATATTTTGAAAGGTGATGCTCTAATCAAGTTTTTTTTTCAATTTAGTTACTAAGATGTAAAATTATTACTCAGTAATTGGTATTACTGCGTATAATTTAATGAACCACCTCGAATCGATTAATTAGAACCAAACAATACCTAAAACATAAGCCAAACTTAAATCAATATAAAAATGAAAAGTAAAATCCAAAACGTATTTCAGTCTACAGCATTACGAGTTCTTCACAAAAAGAAAGGTAATTTAAATCGCCTTTACTGTATCATCGACGCCAGTTTCCTTTTTTATTGCACCCGACCACCCCCACTCCCCCCTACAACGCAGCATTTCCAAGCCATTTAATATTAATGTGCATTTTCGTGGAGATTCGTAAGCCCCAGTCTACGATACAGTGCTCAGAGGGGACTGGGCGGGATGGTCATTAAAATTGTAGCTTAAGTTAATGGGTTTGTTGTTGATTTTAATTAATCGTTTTAAATTTCCAATTTTTTTATAATTTTGTGTAACACTAAAATAAAAATATACCTTCAATTATATTTATTTTTATAAGGAATGTTGTAATTAAGTGAAGTGTTCAATACAAATCAATATTCAATAATGAGTGATTTTATGAAGTTATTGTAATAATTTTCCTTTCAAGACTTCTACCAAGTGTTTAAGACAAGTGATGAACCTACTTCACATATTTGTTTGCCATGCTTAGTTGAAATTTTACAATAACATAGTTTGAGCAAAAATCATATAATTACGAGAGAGACATGATTGGACAATTTAAAATTAAATTTATCTTCATGAATCTTTAATTAAGAACTACCTTTCAACCTAATTTTATTATTTTTCATAATAAATCCAGTTTTGAGGTGTCCATACTTAACACTATAACCTAAACATCAATTCATATAGAAGTTATATAGTTTTTAATTAAGGTCCTTCCTAAAAATAAAAATCTAAAATAGTATCTTAAACTAATTACAATCCAGCCTAAAAGACTAATAAGTAATTTTTTCTTACCTAAATTTATCATAAACTTAATCTAAGATACTGCCCACTGTCACTTACTTAGCGTTAAAGTTTACATTATATAGTTAGAAAGATATAATGGACCACTTTAAATATATCTCAACAATCCTATGGAATCAACCCCCTATGCAGAGTTGCAGAGACTTCGTATAGGATTTATTGCATGTAGTTAAACTTCGAGCAGCAATAGTTTGAAACAGCAATTTTCAATAAACCCAAGATTCGAAATACATTAGGTGACGATATGGGTGAAGGGTGAAACTATTAAAAATTCCTCGACACAGGATAACGTGATTTTCGTGACGACCGACTCGACATGACGTATATGAGAATTTTTCAGTATAGTAAGTACATTTGAATATCTTGTTGGGATTTGGCGCGATCAAATGACCTTGGTTTCCCCTTTTATAAAGCGTTTACCGAACTTATTTAAGGTTACGTAATAGTTATATTAGGTACCTTTGTCTTTTTCGGGAAATCTTTAACGAGGTTATGGAACTAACTAATCGGCATTTGACATTTTATGAATAGATAGTTTGAGTTTGTAATAATATCAAGTAACTATCTTTAATTTGAATTCCTGTAATATGAAATATCTTTTACAAGAATAATCTAATCTCACATGGTTTCATGCGCACAGATTTTCAAGATGGGATAATTGTATATTAATGTACTTTTAATTTTAAAACCTAGGATAAGGCTTACGGACAGTCTTTTTAATAAGTTTTTATACCATTATTTATTACATGTTAATAGAAAAAAACGAATAATTATTACAAACACTTTACACGCTTGAAGAGTAATCCACAAGTTTATGGATTATTTTTAAACAAACACAAGGAAGGCTTCGCCTACACACTTCGGTCTCCACAATTCATCCCGGCTATCTGGCAGCCGCCAGTCCATTCTCTACATACGTTTATTATATACTGGGTGCAAACAGTTTCAAATATACGGAAGGCAGACGTGATTTTATTACCAATTGATATGTATGACGCATCAAGGAGGTATTATGAAGGGAAAACAATTGAAAATCGCTTGCTTTTCCAACAAATCTGGGAGCATGTAGCAATTATTTTGAATTATCTGCATGTCCATTATGTTTTATGGAATTATTTAGCATCTTGTATAATTTTTTTCTTGAAAATTAATTTTATTCTTTAATATTATTGTTCTGAATAAGAACGTGTAAGCATAAAGGTTATATGTAATGCTTAAATGTAAATTTTATGATTCTTGATAGACTGTATAGTCACTTCTTGATGGAAATGCTTGATGTCCTTTTTCATACTATTTCCACATGTTTATTACTTTATTTAATTTACAACTGTTTTCAAAAAATCATCAACAGGTAGTATATTTCGATACCAGTTGTAAATTAAATAAAGTTTATTAATAAATGTGGAAATAATATGAGAAAGAGTTTAATTCTGTAAATTTTATTAGTAGCTTCGAAAAAGATAAGAATATAGACTTACTTTTTAAACTGTATTAAGTGAATATTAATAAAACAATGAATTAACATCCATATATCAATCTTAATCAGATAATAAAAACTATTAAACCTATGGTAATACCAAAAATCGATGCACGCGTCCGGAGGGGACCCAGCGGAAAGTAATTCTTATTTTACAAATGGCACACGATTTATACGACACCTCCATGATTATTCCTTGCTCCACAATAAATTACCGATGCCCGTAAGAGGATTTTGTTTTTGGATTTATAACTGTAATTTTTGCAAATTTTTCTGTCGAGGGGTGATTACAGATATGCGTTTGAATATATAGGTACACTAATTCTTTTGTTTTTTAGATGTTATTCCTTCTTTTTCTTTGATAAGCTGTTATGTTTAAAAATATCTTTAAATTATTAATGAGGATACTTGATTGTAACTTTGTAAGCTATAATAGATAATGAGGTATAAATTAGTAATAAATTGCATAACATTACGTTTATATTAAAAAATTATATAATTAATAGCTTTCTATGCCCTGTCAGACCAAGACATTTTTTTCACGTCTCCACCGGAATCCCAGGACCTGATTGGAACGCCTAACGCACTTACCACTAAACCAACGAGGCAGTCAACTCACTTTTTATACTACCAAAAAAATTGTTCCTAAACGGTGTTTTTCATCTCCTATAAAGTGCACATGCGAGGTCTTCATAGCTCGTCGCCAATATGTGAAAATCAATGCTATATTATCCGCAAACAAAAATAAATAGCCAAATTAATTGTTCTATTAATTTGCTTAGTTTGGGACTAAATGGCGTAGTGTTGAATGTCCTTGAATATTTATTCATTTATATTATTATTTGCTAAAAACTTGATATAATATTCAATAGACATTTCTAAATAGCACATTTTCCATACTTTATTGAACTTAAACGTAGCAAGTAATCGACCGTCATGTTTAATTAATAAAACCCACTCGAATAAAAACAAATTATTCGTCGACAGAGCAATAAACAAAGAATAAAAAGAGATAGATATTTATCTATTAGAGTTATAGTCTACTAAATGGTCATTATACGGCAATTAACCATAATCAGATGCACCCTTATGTTAATTGGTATCTGTTTGAAGATTGTAATTGGTGCGTTTATAATTATGGCGCTTGAGTTATAACTGGTCAGATGGTTTACGACTTCATGATTAGACTAGTTGCTGCTCGCGGCTTCGCTCGCGTGGACTAAAAATGGCTGTATGAGCAAGTACACATACACATTTTTTAGACCAAAAGTTATTTAACAATAACTTTTAAAAAAGAAACAAAATGGATACTTTGCGACTTTCGAAGCGTAGGTATATTTTGCAAATTATTCGTTGTAACAAAACATAACGAAAGGTCTAAAAAGACATTTCGATACAAACATTAAATAATTGTCTTATGTTGTCGCGAATTTATTTTCTCTACATTACTACTTGTGACAATAAGCCTTCAAAAATTTCGTATGTGTATTTAGTGATCTTAAAAATACAAAACTGCATGAGCTTCAGTGAATTGGTTCAAAATATTATTATATATAGTTTTTTCTCGTAATAAGGATCTCTATATAATATGTCAAATCAAATTATAATGTAGGTAAGTCCACAACAAAACCATTCTATTTAAAACTATTAATTCATAAACATTGTTATAATTCCCAGTCAATTAATCATTGTTAGGAAAATTAAAATGAGGGAAACATTTTCAAAAACAATGAATCATTATACGAAAAAAGGGTGCATTTAACTTGGAAAGAATTAATCGTTTTCAGGAAGAGTCATTTGGCATAAATATCTCATTAGACCAAGATTTATGGCAAAAGAGTCACGATATAAAAAACTTCTGAAAGAAACCTCGATAATTACTTGTCAACATGCGATTGTCTATTTGTAAGTCGCGTTTTAATTTCCTTTTTTATGCCCCGCTATATATCATCCCGTTAATGACACCTGAATGAAGAGCTATCACGAACAAAGTTATGGGAAGAATGTTAAACGAAAGTATTTAATAAGTGCAGTCGCGAATGTTATTGTCTTAATTGGAGTTTAGTTTCGGGCTTTTGTGTTTCAAAAAAATTGATAAAGTTTCAAGATAGGATTTTGTCTTTTCGTATAGGTTTTGTTACTTATTTCCGTATATTTCAATATATTGTTTTAATTTCCTGATCAATTTGGTGAACGATACTACAATTAATATTATTTTTTAAAACGGGTATAATTTATTGTACAATTTTTGTGCTTAAATATATGCACTTAAATTAATAAAAGAAAAGCAGTGAAAGTAACATCGTCACCAAAAACTCATAATAATTATTCCATTCTCAACCGAATTTTTAATTCCGACAGCTTTCAACGGGGCATGTGACGCCTCATAAAAAGCTGAGTCCGTACCCAGATTAAAGATAAGCGAATATTTTGTACAGGAAAGGTGACATTCGGTGAGCATGAATGTTGAAAACGCTAAATGTTCCAATAATTTATCGACGGCTTAGCCTCGCTTCATTTGCCTTAAACAAATTGTTAATTTTTTGATAACTATCATCCGGAACAGATGGTCGGTAACATGACAATTTTGTCACAGTGCAATTTCAACTCTTTTACTAATGGTTTATGGTATAGTTTTGAATGGAGATGTAGAAGTTTCTTGGAGTATTTTTTTTCTTAAGAGGCAATTGTGGCAGGCGGGCATGGCATGTGCCACGGTTATGGGACAGGTTGACCACATGTGGCGCAATCTGTTGCGAGTTATAGCGATATTTAAAACATACAATTTGACGGGTTAATCGGTTATTTTGGATTAATTTAATATATTGGAGAATTTAATCCCCAATTGCCTTGAGCTAAATTGCTTGTATTTTATTTTTGATCTGTTGGTTGTACCTACTGTATTTTTAAAAGTAAATTCTCATTTATGAGCAACAATATATCAACGGCGCCCATAATTATACAATAATACTATACATATAATAAAACAGTAACCGAACCATTTCTGTACATTGAATATTTTTCAAAAAGAGTAATTGGTATGCAATATGTATGTTCTATAGATACCAAAACCATGGTTAGAATTTTTTTTTTCTGTTTGTCTGTTTATCTGTTTGTATGTGCGTCAATCACGTAATAACCACTGGGCAGATTTTTATAAAATTTCACATGCTGATAGACTAATATTAGGTGCAACTTATAGGCTACATTTTATTCTAAAAAAATATATTTTTGGGGGGCTCACCATATATGTAAACGGAGGGTAAAAAAATAAATTCGCGAATACAACATTGAGTGAGGTTTCATTGGAAAGGTCTTTAAAAATGATATCGAGGTTTCTAAATGCGTTTTCTGCTAAAATACATATTTTTTGAGATATACTCTTCTAAAGTCGTGAAAATGTCATACCACGTGACAATGTGAGATTTTGGTTGAGTTGTGGACAGGCCTTTTTATACTCTTAACGTATAGATTAAGACGTTAAAACACTCAATGAATCCTCAAAAACCTTCAAAAAATAACTAACTCTCTGTCCGCGGCTTCTCTCGCGTAGGCTTCTATTTTCTGTATTTTTAAAGAGGCGCGCATTCTGTAAGATTTTGGTTAAACCTATTACCATAGAAAATTATTAAATAACTATAGACATGCGCATATATCACTGGTCCTGATATCGTAATTTTTTTAAACTTTTGTTGTGCTCCTCTAAAAATACAGAAATCAGTAGCCCACGCGTGCGAAGCCGCGGGCGGAAAGCTAGTTATACAATAATATTAAAATCGTGATTTACCTAACGTACTTTATTAACTTCAGTACAGTACAATTCACTTCATGGATATCAATATGATTGAATTAGTATAATATGTATTCTTAGAATATTGGCGTCTCATTGACCTTAGTCTAAGGGCTAGGACACATCATAATACACATCTAACGATTTTCTTTGTTTTAAAAGAATTAAAAAGAAAAATAATGTCATACAAAACCTGTTACATTAAATCTATAATTGACAACCTCAATTACGCAACAGCGGTACACAAAACATTCATTATTATTGAATATTTAAAGGAAGTAAACAAAAGATAAATTTTCCATAACATAACGATATCATTATATTATGCCAATTAAGTTCAAGTAACGATGCGATTGCAAGAAAGCGAGATGTAATTGTTTTCCACGAAACGTGCGTATAATTGTGTATTGTACATGTGACGTACAAAAGCATAAAAACTCTTACAAAATACTATGCAAATAATTGACTACTTTAAAACTATTTAAAAAGAATCGTATGTATAGTATAATGCTTAAACATCGATAAATACATGCATCTTCCACGATAGTGACATTTATCTACAACAGCCATTACCAAGTGCCGCCAAAACTGCCATTAACATAAAAGAAGAAACGAGAAACTACTTTCAAACTCAATATCAGAATCTTTTGTGTAGCAAATCTACTCTCAAAGCCCTCGGTCGGCGGCCATCCGTTAACACATTGATTATACATCAAGGAAAATAAAAAGAAAATAGCGACGAAAAAGCGGCTGTAACGCGACCATTTCAATCAGACAAAACGTTTTGCGTTTTTATGGTGGCATCGCGACTATCTCGTTCCAATACAGATTATTTCTCATTTGATTTATGGTCTCTGAATCTTCCAACGATATTATGTTTTGGTCATCCGTTCGATTCCTATTTGAATGCTGAACGCCGAACGGGGTGGCATGAGACGGGGGTGGCACTCGTACTATATTAATCTAAAATCCATTTGTCGTAATCTGCATTCGATATTAGAGGTTTAAATCTTGGATGTAAGGTTGAGTTTTCTTTTATGGCTAAAAGAGTTAGGACGGTTCTGAGATCGCCGGCCGATAGAGGTGAGAGATGAAACAGTAGCGTCGTATTCATTTCGACGATATATCGGCCGTCCTACTCTCGCGCCCTGCGGGAGATTGCGGTCCTAGTATGTATCAGATTTGGGTTTTATCGTTTTATTGCTTATTCTTTTTAGATTTTCAGCGGCGTAGCATATCATTTTGTTTTTAATGCGATCCATAAATAACCACGCGACGGGTTATGGCTGTAATGGCGCTTACGAGACGCGGAAGTGATTGCGAAACAAAACTTTATTAAATTTTAAATTGTACGAAGTTAAATTATGTTCATCAATTCATTAATATCTTTCTGGATGAAGTCCAATAGTCTGGTTTATAAATTGCTTTTGGCTGTAGGAAGTAGCTATGAGTCTTAAAAATGAAAAAGTTTCATCAATAATCTCGTAAAGTTTCGATGCTTAATTTTGGCGTAACTCGAAACGAGTCCAATATCTGAAGAGTGATTTTAAAGAGCAACGGGGTGATTTGGTTGGATAAGTATTTTGCAGCGAAATATTTTGTCGTCGGTTTGCCGCATCTGGCGTGGGTCCAGTCATTTGATGACAGCTTATGAATATTTTTGGCAAAATTCACCGTTTTTCCATTGGAAGGATATTTCGTGTTTAACTTTTTGCATCAAATTATGCATTTGTATTTCATGACATTTGAATTAAGCTTTCATTACAAATACCCTTAACATATTTTATTTTGTACTTTTATCTTAGTATTAGCCATTAATTATTATTAAATTGACTAAGTTCATAACATTTATGTTGACGTAAACCGTTTTTCTCTTTTAATATAGATTTAAAAATAATAATGCAACAGTCAGTTCTCTATAATATTATTTCATACAACGTTTTAGTTTACGGAACCTGATTATCACCATAAAACAATACTAGTTCACACTACTCCATAATAGATGTCGCTGCAGTGGGCGGGCAGAGGTCGTGCGCTCGTTTTGCCGGCCCTCGCCGCATGGGGCGCCACGATCGCCCATTGTTCCCATCCCAGCATCAGTCTCACTTCGATAACGCATAAATTCAACGGCTTTGAATCTTTTGTTTATCTCTATAACGTATGGACACTGCGAAGTGAGTCCGTATGATACCTCGATGCTTGTTTTGCCTTTATTAATGAAATATGTCGCTACACAGACGCAGTTTATTTTATTTTTTTAGTTACCATTTGTTATCACGACTTTATCTGCCGTAGAAGAGGGATGCATCGAAAAATAAATTATGAAGGTATTGTTCCAGTCATTTCGAAAGAGAAACAATAGGAAGGAATAATTTTAGCTCTGGTAATAAATTTTGTATTAACGAGACTTGTCACGAAGAAATCTTTTCAAATATTCCGAGAGCGTGTTGTCAAAGCCCTCATTTCGATTTAATTTCATGGATTAGAGGTACCTAATCCTCGGATATTAAGGACGGTTAAGTTCGTATATATTGGTAATAGCTTCTACTTTTAATATTACTTCCTGTCTCAGCGAAAAAGCTACGTTCATATTGTTTCATATTAAATTTACGATCCCGTTTTCGTGATGCTTCATGATTTCTGCTATGAGATAATATTAAATGCAGTTTATATGAAACAAAGTGTTGAAAGCAACTTTATTTTGGCATTACTTTATTAAATTTCTTCATATATAAATAATCTCTTGTGTCCTTTTTTGGATTTGTGGCTAGTCTTCGAATTCATTTTTTATGAATATTGACATAAATATAATGCAATATTTTTTTAGTATAATGGCGAATAATATTTTACAAACGCTCCGTTTTTATATATTAATGTAATCGGAAATAAATTTAAAGATACAGAAATAAAGGAGCTCAGAATAATAATAATGCGACGTAAATGGTCCATAATTACAAACTGGACATCTGCATGACAAGTAAAATTCATTAATATACTAATTTTCTGTGAGAACAGATAACAGGTCATGCGTGCCCCAACCCTATCCCGCTGGGGTCCGAAAGGCCGTGCGTTGTTAAAACCAAATGAATGCAATAATTGTCACTCCCCGCGCCGCCTCTAGCAAATATTCCACCAGAGATCTTAACATGGGTCTATTACAAACAGAAATTTCGCAAAACTTCATGCCACGCCATAAACTAAACCAGTTTTTAATTCGGCGGAACGCGACGTTAACTTTTATGTACTTACCGAGATGTAATCAACAAATATTGTGAAAACAAAAGCATACAATTAAATAAAGGTGCGTCAAAAAACTAAAGCGTGTCCATACAATCTGTTCAACCCTTTACTAACGAGCGAGGGTGATATAATCGTGAAACAAATCTGTACCAGTTCTGCATGTAAATGATGATGATTAATTTGTTCCTGGAATGACAAGAAGGGTTAAAGAGCAAGGGGTAATTCTGGCACTTGCGGGAGGAATTTGGGGAATGCGATCTCGGTTGAATTTGCAGTGTTTAATTTCCACTGTTATTCTCTGCCTTTTGATTGCCTTTGTGCCCGAGAATTTGATGGAGTGCAGATATTTCCGGACAAAGTTGTATTAATTACGAATTGGGAACGCTATTGGGAGTTTCTTATCTTTGATCAGTTAGGGGATTTGGAATTGTAATTTGAAGTATTTAAATAAATGCGAATGTTACAATGGAATGGCGTGCCAGTTTGTGCTTTGAAATGATGATTTCATCTATTCATTGTGTACTTTCAGATTGAAACAATATTTTGAATAATTTTCATCTTTAAAAAAATAAGTCATTTATTTATTTTAAACAATGAGTACTTAGAATCATAATAACAATATACAGAGTGGATTAATGACCGTTTAAGTAAAGACGCGGAAGTGCTCAGGATCGTTACAAGGGTTGGACACGTACGTAAGATCACGTCATTACTGGGAACACCGCGACCACGTGTTTAATTAAGACTAACACACACGATACAATTGAATAAACATCTTATTTATTGCATACACAAAAGGCAATAAAAACTAGTTAGAGTAAGTTCTAAACAGTATCAATTATTGGTGATAAAACTCCCAAAAATAAAAAAATAAAAAAAATAAATCAATTATTGAGGGTCTTAAAGTCTAATTATTTTTAGTAAAGATTTAATTATTTAGTATAAAGATAATATTAGGTCACCTAGACCTCTAACGAAGGCAAAGGAATGATAACTACGATTCCTTTAACTTATTACAATGAATATCGTTATAAGAAATGTCGTAAAATAAACATTTTTGGTTAAGTAAGTTTTTTTAACAAACACGAAATATATTAAATATTAACTTACATATTATATAGCGTCAAAGATTTCGTAATCAGGGACACAATTATTATCAAAAAAATATTTTGCAATTGTCATTACAAAAGACATTAAAAATGTAATATTACGGTTTAATTTCATGTTACGGTTATAAGATAATAAGTAAAGATCTTAAAATAAAAATTATGTTACTTTAAAAAGAAATAATATTTTATTTTTAACAGTTGACAGGGTCACCTCGACCACCCTACTAAAAATTTACATTTAAGTAGTAGCATTTATTTTACAATGCATCAGGCGTTTCGATATTTAATAGAAAACGATAAATTTCCTTAAAATTTAATGGAATAAATGTTCAAAACTCGCTATGTATGTATAACAAAATAGTAACCACGTTTACACTACATTTATATTTACGTCTTTTTTCCTAGTAATTCAACCTTAATCTACACTAATATTATAAAGAGGAAAACTTTGTTTGTTTGTAATGATTAAAAAATATTTCTCCATTATCCACGAGTAACATAGGATATATAAATAACATTATGCTACGAGCGGAACCGCGCGGATCAGCAATTTTTTTATATTTATAAAAATCACGCTTTTCTATTCATTGTGGTCTTACAATAGTGTGTCGCAAGCCTAACGCCCTCTAAACATCCAAAAAACAGTTCGTTAAAAGTAGTGCACGTGCAATGCCATACATTAGATAAACATCGGCTTAATTTTACAAGAAACGTGTAAACCTTAGCTCGGAATTCATAACGATCTCTTTAACATTAACGGCACGCTCGCTACTGGTTCTACCGACGTTTTTTACTGTCCTACGTTTAATTGTTACTAGTCTATTATCATTTTTATAATCTGTGGTTTCATGGGAACGCGTCCGCCATTTCGACTTTTGTCGGTAAAATTTTTGGCTTGCTTTCCCAGTAATGAAGGAGATAATAGCATGATTGTGACACGGCACATTTCTTGTTATTTTAACCCTTTCATGTTATTGTCATAACTGCTCTGTTAATAGTTATGTACATTACAATGAGCCGGTGAAGGACAGTTTCGAAAGTTCATCGTTGAAGTTTTGACATTAATTTGACGTAGCGGTTTTGGTATGATGGTTAAATTAGTAGCTATGGTTTGTTGCGCATTTTGTCATTGCGCTGAATTAATTTTATAGACTAAAGGAAATTGTATTGGAATTTAATATTAAATTAAAGGATGCTTATTTGAAATAAGACTTATAAATTATATTAAGGAATATTTTTATACTTATCCAATATAATATAACATGTGCAATGCATATTGTATGTAAATTTTTGCGTCATAAAATATAACTCCTTATTCTTGTATATACTTTCAACAATTTATGAACCCTGATAGCCCTATTCTATATTAACTATTGTAAGTAATTTGAAAGAAGTGATGTTGAAAATAATTCTAACTAAATATTAGTTGATCCAGCTTAACATAGACGCGTTGGCGTCTGCCAAATAATAAGTCAGTACATATTCAGTATCCATATTCATTAGGGCGCGAAGGGCCGCCTGATTGCACAAAGAGCCGACTAATTCGCTCCTGTGACTCCGTCCGAGTTTAATACGCTTAAATCATTGTTACTAACTTGTGTAATTACGAACGG
>LQNK01000030.1:728399-747455 GCA_001586405.1 Phoebis sennae | reverse complement strand
ACAATATCCTACTAGCCGTAAGTTAAAAGCGTAAGCACAAACGTGGAATTAACATAACTACCAAAGCTTGGCTCAGATTGGTTGATTATAACCTTTAATGAAAACGTATCTGTTACACTATGACGTTCAGTTGTTTATAGGAGTCGGGCCTTATACGCGTCTCTTTCCAATAATCTTGTAAATAAAAAGCATTTATTCAAAAACATCCAAACTTTAGTATTCACATAGACACGTCAGCATTAGCTACTGTGAGAACGTAAGGACGTGATGTATACGAATTGCTTATTACACGCCCTTTCATCCCTAATTGATTCCTCGTATTCTATACTTTGTCTGGCTACTTAACGTCACAATGGGATTGAAATCTTGGTACGCTAGTACATGAAAATTATTCTCATAGTTTAATTTGGTATGGGGTTATTGACGCGCATTCGTAATATTTTAGCAGAACAGTATTAGATTTAGGTTGAAAGAACTTTCTTTTTCAAGAACATTTTCAGAACATCTTTGTTATCACATAAGACTTATAGAACGAACCTAGGTTATCATGCTCTGGTGCCTAGACTCACTAGATTATTGAAAGATCTTACTATTAAAGATAACACCATAGATATCTTCCATGACAAGCTGGGTGCGTTCAAGCGTAAATTGGATAAACTTTTTTAAGTATGAATTGCTTATTTAAAAAATTTTATAGTTTTATTTTTTGTAATTTACTAACTGTAATCTTAATTAGAAATCTTAGTTGTAAACCTAAGTAATTGTTGTGTAAATCGTTACATTAGACTTTTCATCTTATTAGTTTAAGTTTAAATAGTATTTGTAAATCATGCATGCTGTGTTTATCTATAATTAAAATTACATGTAACCCATATGTTAAGTTAGCCAGTAAGTTTTTTTATCATGTAATTTTGTTGATAAACCTATAATAAATAAATAAATAAATAAATAAACATGTACAAAATTGTTCACTAACGGCCGTCTTCAATAAGGTATCAAAGATTATGGATAGATTGTAATCTCAGAATAAATGACAACTTGATTGTCAAAAAGGCTATACGTCGACAGCATATTGAAATCAAAGTAAGTACAAGTAGATAGATTTGCCTGACTTTAGTAAGCAAAACAAGGGATAGATAGAATATCGAAAACCGTCGTTAATGAAATACATCTATACATATAATCTATACATATAATAAAACAGTAACCGAACCATATCTGTACATTGAATATTTTTCAAAAAGAGTAATCGGTATGCAATGTGTATGTTCTATAGATACCAAAACCATGGTTAAAATTTTTTTTTTCTGTTTGTCTGTTTGTCTGTTTGTCTGTTTATCTGTTTATCTGTTTATCTGTTTGTATGTGCGTCAATCACGTAATAACCACTGGACAGTTTTTGATAAAATTTCACATGCTGATAGACCAATATTAGGTGCAACTTATAGGCTACAATTTATTTGAAAAAAGTTTTTTTAGGGGTGGCTCTCCCTACATGGAACCGGAGGGTAAAAAAATAAATTCGTGAATACATCATTGAGTGAGGTTTCATTGGAAAGGTCTTTAAAAATGAAATAGAGGTTTCTAAATGCGTTTTTTGCTAAAATAAATATTTTTTGAGATATATGCTTTTAAAGTCGTGAAAATTTCATACCACGTGACAATGTAAGATTTTGGTTGAGTTGCGGACATGCCTTTTTATACTCTTAACGTATAGATTAAGACGTTAAAACACTTAATGAATCCTCAAAAACCTTCAAAAAATAACTAACTCTCTGCCCGCGGCTTCGCTCGCGTGGGTTTTCTGTATTTTGGAGAGGTTCTCTGTGACATTTTGGTCAAACCTATTTCCATAGAAAATTATTAAAAAAAAACTATAGACATGCGCATATATCACTGGTCCTGTGATCGTAATTTTTTAATCTTTGTGGTGCTCCTCTAAAAATACAGAAATTAGTAGCCCACGCGTGCGAAGCCGCGGGCGGAAAGCTAGTAATTAATATAAAAAGAAATCAATAACATAAGCTTACTTCATAATATGACAACGCAATCATGTTGTTATTTTATAGAAATAATAAGAATTACCTACAGCGGATGAAGTGAAATTAATTAAATTATTTGCGAAGTTAAGTCATCGAATAATGAATACCAGCTCCAAAAGTGGCTAAGAATTGATGACGAAAGTACAGTACTGCATACATTTTTCATATAGTAGCATAATAGTTAGAAGTATAGGTGGCTATTCAGGATAATAGGAATATAATAAAGTAAGGCTTGAAACTCTATTAACAATTTGAGTAAAAAACAAGGAAAAAATGCCAAATTTTAAAAGACGTAAATAATATACTTAAAATGAGTTATTGCGACATTGTATAAAAAATATAACGATATCAATTCCAATTAAATATAAAGTATTTGGTATTAACATTACCCATCATTAATTAAAACTTACACGACAGCGAAAAATATTATGATCATTAATAAACTAATTTTGTGATTAAAACTTTTAAGATTTTTGTTTTAGTAAATCAGATTCATATCAGATTAGTAAATCATTAACAGATTCAACTAAGGAAATACTATTTAATTCTATTTAAAGGCTATTAATCTCATGTAAATTCACGAGCCATTGAAAGTAACAAATAGATGGTATGTGCGCATTAAAATCAGTGTTTTGTCAATGGTCATTAATTTTCTTGTTTATGGCCTACTAGCTGATCCCGCGGTTTCACGCGTAACTTCTGATTTAAAAGTAGCATATATTATGTTATTCTGAACCCTTACCTATATGTATACCAAGTTTCATCATAATTGCTTCAGTAGTTTTTGCGTGAAAGAGTAACAAACATACACACATCCTCACAAACTTTCGCATAATATTAGTATGATATCGAACTATAATAGTGTTGTACAAAAGAATTTATATACTGTGCCTTATAATGATGATCATGTTAATTTTCATAGAAATTATGACATAGTATAACCGCTATATACTTATTAATTATTTTATTATATGATATTTATGCGTTAGTAGTCTATGAACAAGGGTAACTAGATAGAGGTAAGATAGACGATTAAACCTCTCCAAGGAGCTCCAACAATTTCATTCAACTTGATGAATGTACTCGTAAAAGTTTTAAATTAACCAGCATGTGAGGGATTTCTCGTTTTAATCGTGAACTCGCCAAAGTTTTAATATGGGGTATTGAGTGTGAAGCTTTGCCCCTTTGAAGTTGCCCTTTGCGAAGTTGGAGCATGTATTGGAATGTAATTATTTAATGATGGGAAAGGGATGATTACGATTTATACGCGCTTAAGTGTGTCTTATTCATCTACTTTAGACGAGTATAAGAAATACTTTTTATTTTATTTTATTCTGATAAGCGCACGGAATTTCAGATTTGACAGATCACAGAAAAATAAAAATGTTTACTATTAAAATATGGAACAAAATCTCCAGTAAGATGGGATCGACCAAATTTTGCGATCCTAGGGTAATAATTTTATTCACAATCATTAGTTTAAAATAATATCCCAATTGAAGCTATAAGCCCAATTTTTACACTAATTAAATTGAACTATTTTTTAATATTTTTTTCATAGTTCAAAATGGTTCAATAAATACTAAAAACATGTGATACAAAACATATTTACAATTTGTAATATTGCATTAGTATATTTCATCCGCTCACCACTAGATGGCGCCACCCGTACAAAGCAGCTTTAACCCGTTCGCTACGAAATGACATCATAATCTCAGCAATGTGTACCCACAACAATTACTTAAGCGGAGTATAATAATTCCCGTGCGAAAAAAGGCCTGCAGCTATATTTTTAATGCATTCTCGGAGACACGGGGCGTGGGCCGAATCACAATTAAACGATACGAGTGAATGAATGTTCTGAAACGCGGGAATTATTATGTTTGTGTTCGAACTTATGTATGAAGTTCGTAGGTTTTGATATGATTATTTGTTATACTTGCATCTTTTGTTCATACTTCCTTATTCTACTATGAGCAGCTTTTTATTTATATAATAGGTGTGTATACGAAATATTCTTTTAACCATAGGCGATTTAAATAAAAACTTGTATTATTCCGTTAGTTATTGATAGGCATATGATGTTATGTGAACTTTCTTATTTCTTTAAGTCTATCTGTCTATTATCTATTTGTTAACGACTCTAACTTATTATTATTTGATTAGAAAATATGAAGGATAGCTCCAAAGGAAAGTAAGTGGGTAAAATATTAATAGGTATTTTTAATCGAACCAATCTATGTATTGTCTTAGTAAAGATAATTCCCCAATATGGTTTACTTATTAGCGTTTATTTTTTAACTACGCTCAAATCACTTCTAGTGCTAAATAATATCTTATAATAAATATATATCTGATATAAAAAGTGCATCCAGAACAAAATAAATGTCCCAAGAAAAGAAGTAATTAAGTATTCTATACGAGATACTGTTAAGACAGGTTGTATCAGGTTACGTTGAAATTAATGTTTTGTTTGCTTGTGGCACGTTTTTGTATAAATCGTGGTTTAATTTTAATAATTAAATTCTTAGAAAGGACTTATTCAGTTGTAATTTAATATTAAAAATTATTTGTGAGTAGACACGTACATTTCACAATAATACATGTACTGATAAAAATATATATTTTTTAATCTAATCATTCCGTACTTATATAATTAAACTAGCTTTCCGCCCGCGGATTCGCACGCGTGGCGCAAATTTCTGTATTTTTTAGAGGCGCACGACAAAAGTTTAGAAAAATGACGGTCGCAGGACCGCTCATAATTATATGCACATGTCTATAGTTTGTTTTGTAATTTTCTATGGAAATAGGTTTCCACAAAATCTCACAGTGCGCGCGCCTCTTCCAAATTGTAGCACACGCGAGCGAAGCCGCACGCGAAGAGTTATATATTTTGTGAAGGTTTTTGAGAATTTATTGAGTGTTTTTACCGTATCTATACGTAAAGAGTATAAAAAGACATTACCGCAAGTCAATCAAAATCTCACATTGTCAGTTGGTATGACATTTTCACGAGTTTAGAAGCATATATCTCAAAAAATATTTAATTTAGCAAAAAACGCATTTAGAAACCTTTATTTCATTTTTAAATACCTATCTAATGACATCAAAGTTAATGATGTATTCGCGAATTTATTTTTTTACCCTCCGTTTACATGTATGGTGAGCCACCCCTAAATTTTTTTTTTTCAAATAAAATGTAGCCTATAATTTGCACCTACTATTGATCTATCAGCATGTGAAATTTTATCAAAAACTGCCCAGTGGTTATTACGTGATTGACGCACATACAAACAGATAAACAGACAAACAGACAAACAGACAAACAGAAAAAAAAATTCTAACCATGGTTTTGGTATCTATAGAACATACATGTTGCATATCGATTACTCTTTTTGAAAAATATTCAATGTACAGAAACGGTTCAGTTACTGTTTTAATAATAAATAAATACATATAAATGTATAGATGTAAGTGATTTGTTTGCCTTAATGAAAATAAACATTCATTACATCCTATTTTATAAATTGATAATAATATTCGAATAATTCTCCCTGTGGTCTTTGGTCCTAATCTAAGATCCCTTAAATCTAAGTTAGTGATGGGAACACAAAGTAATAGAAAATCATCAAAATTTTCTTAAATCAATTTCAGAAATTTTAGGAATTATTAACCTTGAATTTGAACGCAAATTGATAAATCTCGAGCGAATTTGAATTTCCGTTGTCAGACAAAAATAAGGCTCAAGACTATGCTATCTATTTTTAGCCGATATTTAAATTTTAAATGATACATGAATGAACTTTGTGACGTAAAACATTAATATGTAATTATTAATTTTTGTTGTTTTCTACTCTCATTTTGGCAATATTTGCCTATAATAGTGTTATTTATTTCAATTATTAATATTATAATGTGAAGTCCCGTAACCCATACTAGGGCATGGAGTGAATATTAAATCCGTTTCACTGTTTTTTTATTTAGGGACTAGAAAGTGATCAGTCTTTTGTGTCCTGCTGAACCGAGACATTTGTTTCATATTTCAATTGGGGACTAAAGTAGTATTATATTATATTGTAATATGTAAAGTTAACTTTAAATTTGGTTTTGTGTAATGAGGCCACACTATACATGCCGCTAATCTAGTGTATGCATCAATGCACTAAAATATTTATAAATTTTCTGTGTTTACTTACTAGCTTCATTACTTTTATCTAGTAATATAATGCAGAAATCTAACAGGCTATATTCACGAATGAAACCCTAGGGCACAGCTAGTAAATATACTTTAGGAGTCAATTAAAGAGTCAAGTATTTTAAAATATTTTTATTTTTTAAAGAACATTCTGCATGTCGTACGCACGTATCATTTTAATGAATGGATGCGTAGGCATTGCCTTTACCTTAATAAAATTGTCATAAACCGAGATAAACTTCGTTAAAACGAAAAAAAAAGTATTGAAGTCAACGTACTCTATTGTTAAAATTTGAGTAGGTCGAATATTACCGAGGGCGACAAAAATGTAAGTAATATGTTATTTTTGAAGTATTCAATAAGGTTATTTTTGAATATAGGTGATTTAAGAGTATGTCGTTTGCTCTATAGGAGCGCCTAATGTGGTTTATTAAAATTTAAAGTATTTTTTTGTACTTTTTCCAAAACTGAAATTATTGGAGATTTATATCAAAGTCTCATATGGGTGTATTAGTTCTTGTGTTCATGTTCTTTAGCTTGCATAGGACGATTAACAAACCTCTTACTTACACATGACATTGTCTGGTCTTGAATGATAATAATCAATGTCTCCCTCTAACTTCAGCCCATATTCGTCCACTGTTGGACATAGACCTCTGCTATAACTCGCTCTTTACCACCAATATTGTGACCAACCACCCTAAGTATGTCGCTATGGATACAATAAATACACTGTTCTACAATATTATGAGGATCATATTGCTTTATACTGTCGTGGATCGTTGAAGATATATGTATTTAAGAACATAAAATTTACCCACATTTTAAACTAATAGTAATTTGAAGCATAATTAAAGAAGATGTTCAATATTTTTTTAAGAACATGTAAATAAGATTTCTCAGACCTCATTTTTTCTGTGACGATCCTAGAGCTTCAAATTGACGTAGATCATTACAGATATTTAAGAATATAAAATTTACCCACACTATTAGACTATAGTTTAATTTCAACGAAAATAATGAAAGAAACCATTCAATATTTTTTTTAACATTTAATTGAGATTTTGCAGAACTATTGTGGATCGAAACTAATTTACAGAAAGTAATGGAGTGTTCAAGTAATGCTCGGAATCACAAATCAAGTTGTAAGGTGCTCGGTAACACGAGCTATGTAGGCGGGTACTTAGACGAACATAGTTTATACGGAATATAAAAACATTAAATAGGTTTCACAAGAAATAATATTGTTGCCCTTATAAAAGTTCAAAAGTCTATCTCAATGGAGATTAAACTCACGTCCACTCAATGTTGGACACTGCATTTTTTTGTGAGTAGTCTTACATTTAGCCTAAAGGGCTTCTACTGTTTATTGCGGATGTTTCATACGAATTGAAGGCTTAATCTTTGTCTTTTCCAAGGTGAAGAGTATCCATGAGGATTTCCCCACGGAAAAAGGCTGAACTAACTGAAGTAAGGACTTCAGTCAGTGTGAACTCACTGAAGTAAGGACTTCAGTCAGTGTGAACTCACTGAAGTAAGGACTTCAGTCAGTGGTACCTCAACCAGTGAGCAATGCGCGGAGTAAGGGACCTCGTCTTCGCTGGTGAAGACGTTTTTATCTGCTGTGGAGAACTGGAGACTGGACTGTGTAGAGAACTGGAACTAACAGAGGCCAGGCGGGCGTTTGCTTTTGTGACTTGGACATACCTTAGCGATCTCTGTCGCGGTCTATCGGTTAAAATAATAGCTTCTTGATTAACTCCCCTGGTTTTCAGGCTTACTTCATCTAATCAATGGACGTAATCCTTAAGATATGCATTGAATAACAGTCCCTCCCTTTTTCCCTTCATGAGGGTAATAGCAATAGTATGACACTTTTGATTATCCTTTCGGTATTTGAATATCAGTTAATATCAGTTTTATATATATTTCACGATTTTGAGTAATATTTCTACCTTTAGAATCTTATTATTAATTTGGCATGGAAGCTACGACCCTAAATCTAAACAGATTGCCTTCACATTTGCAATGCAATAAAATATTCAATGTTTTCAGGCAAAATGTAATGCATAAGCAATTAATCAACTTTCAACAAAAATTATTAATACTTTCATATAAATATTGGTTACTTCTTGTAACGTGAAACATAAATCAATGCTCAATAATATTTAAGTTCTTCATCGTTGAGCGTCGTATGTATCCCATTACGAATAGCTTGAAAACGTCAAAATTGTAAAATATGTACCGTTTACATCCAATATGCGTGGGCGTCGTGTCTCGGTGGTCTTCAAAGTAATTATACTTTCCATACACAATAATAAGATGGTGTTATTTTTAATAGCAAATTTTATTCATTTAGATTTCTCGCAAAAATTTGAGCCATAAATATTTTCTACTTCGTCAATTGCAGCACATTAGGTGCATACATGCATGTAAATAAATTATTCAACACAAAAGATTACCTATTATATTTTCGGAAAAATAAGTTTTTAAAGAAGAAAAATAAATAATTTCCAGTAAATATTGAAGTTTATCATTTTTGCGCACCGTATGTATCCTATTACGAATAGCTTAAAAACGTCAAAATAGCAAAATATGTATCGTTTAAATCCAACAATCGCGTTGGATACAACCAATATGCGTGAGTTTCGTTCTCGGTGGTCAGATGAATTATTACTAGAAAACAATAATTATACAAAGATGTTAGTTGTAAAAGAGCTAAATTCATTTCATCACATTTCTCGCAAAATATCATCTAAACATTATTTCCTAATTGTCAATTGAATATTGCAATTAATAAAATCTAATGAAAAACACGATAGACATTCGATTTCTTTATAAAATACGACTAAGTAACCAAAAACATTACTTGACGACTTTTAAAATTCGTCATTTGCGCGCGTCATACGTACTTAAAACGTCAAAATAAATAAACAAATGTATTAAAGTCGTAAAATATGTAGTTTAAATTGCGTTGGATACTTCAAAATGCGTGGGCTTGTATCTCGGTGGTCTTGAAACTAATTATTACTTAGCGTACATTACCTTATCTTTATTAGCTATTTTTCTATCGTTTTATGTAGATGAGGTGTTATTTCTTGTTCACGAGCTTGTTTGGAAGTGTACTTTTGCTTGAATCGGATTAAGAATGCAGTTTATTATGAAACGGGGTTAACGTCTCTATTCGAAAAGCCAAATCAAAACGTTTATTCAGATTTTTCACTGCGAGATTTGTTTCATTTCTTGAAGGGTCATCAGTTACGTAGTATTACAGTCAGGTATTTTTGAAATATACCAGTAATCTGAATAATACGCACAATAATAAAAAGTATTTTATTTTCGCACGCTTAATAAGACCTACAAATTAATATTTTCACTCCTTATCTAATTTATATATATTCTTATCTATTAACGGCCATTTTCAATAATGTATCAATGATTATGGATAGATTATTATGTCAAATTATATGACAATAGATAGACAAAAGTCATAGCAAATGCATCCGTCGTGTCGTTAGGATATTGAAATCAAAGTAAGTGCAAATAGATAGATTTGCCTGACTTTAGTAAGCAAAACAAGGCATAGATAGAATATTGAAAACGGCCGTAAGTGTGAGACTGGTACCTAAAATAAACAACTAAATACCTGTACTATAATAGTACCACCACTCTTCACAACAAGGGACTGTAACGTATTCCCAAGAAATGAATATATAGAAAACAACCTTTTACGAAATAAATTCTCGAATACGAACAAATCAAACCCAACAACTTAGTGTCTATTTCAAATTAGAATGGCACAGATTTACAATGAAAGCGAATCGATCATCTTAATTATTTCAATTATTATCGAGAGCTCCCAATTAGAATCGGTGGCTTCCAATTATTGTGACAGCCTTGGCTAGTCATTAGCTGGGCAATAGATTATTGATTGGTGCTGATTGTCTCTACGCAGCGGTCATTTGCTCGAATCTCTGACGCTTTAGAGGGTAGGTAGACTAATTGTACAGACTAATGTGTTGGTCTAGCTCTAGCTCCTTCTTGGATAGAAGATTTGTATCTCAAATATATAATTAATTATTTATTTATTTATTCAATTAGCTAACATGGACTCAAACTTAAAACAGTTTCAATAATATATTAAATTAAATTATATTAAATTTATTCTATCATATAATCTGGCGAATTGCCTGTTTCTATATGTAATTTCGTAATAATCCGTGATTGATACACAAACATCAAAACATACAAACTTTTACATTCTAATATGAGTAAGATTCCTTGGCGAGTGATGAATGCGTGAACGCTTGTTTAAAAATCCATCCTATTCTACTCATCTCCTTACATGATAGGGAATCATTAATCCTCTCTTTATCCCCTTCTCTTTCTTCAAGCCGGCAAGTCATCCACGACAATTTGCTGCTGTAGATGTTCATGGCCTGCGGTCAGTCACTTAAGATCAAGTGAACCGCAAGCTCCGCTTGTCTTCTATAGCTTTAAAAGTGACAATTTATAACAGTGATATATTAATTTAAATTATTGAAACAAATTCGTATTCACGTTTCAATAAATCGAGCAAAGATATTAATTAGCACTACAGGTCATCAACCCTCCAAATTGCCAAATAACTCTAAAATAACGTTACAATTTCCTATTCTAATGTCATAGAAAAAGCAAACAGAGTAGATTCAGGTCAGACAAAAACGCCGTAATTAATTATCTGTGCAGCGCTAACACGGCGCATCTGTGAAAGTATTGCTCTGCGCAATTAGTGCCCATATACAAATTGGTCATGTTGTCTCTGAGTGCTTTAAATTACGTATAATTGATCGCCAATGTACGCACGTGATTCGAGATGTAAAGATATAAATTAAATGCGGTCATTACATTTATATGGACAATAAACAAATACAAATTAGTTTTGTTCATGTAGTAGCGTAACGTAAGATAGCTTTAGCCTTCCTTTATGTCTATGATTATCACAAAAATTCTTTTATCTATAGTTTCGAAGATGAGAGTGGCTTAACAAATAGAAGAGAAATTTACGCTTTATAATATCATCATTGATCTTTAAATAGTTTTTACCAGTTAATCGCTTTTGGTGAGGTCTGAAGTAAGAAAATAATAATATCCTACTGTAAACAAGACTAGACTAGACCTTTTAATATTGTGTTAATTTTTAATAACTTTGATCTTTCAATTTTAAAGATTTTTGCTTATATTTGTTTTATTTAAATTTTTAACGTATCAAAAATCCACAGACACTTGCATTGTTATGAATATAAAAACTATAAGAAAAAGCAAATTCCTGCATGTTAATATACGAAGCAATCTTAGTAATACACCAAGCCTTAATAGTCCTTAAGTAATGAACCCAGCTGATTACATAATTTTACGGAAGAAACTACTAATGTATGGAAAAATGCGAGTTTTTGGACGCCCCATCAATTTATATTAGTGCGGTAATAGCCCAGTACACACGCCACCCCTACGATATTACAAAATCTATGTAAAAGTTGAGCTATAAGAAAATTTCAAGCCTATTATGAGTTGCCGTGACGATCTTGTGTAGAACGATGTAATAATCAAGATACTTCTGCCTTTTATAACTATTCCTAGAAGACATCTTTTATTCTACGATAGGTTTGTTTGATGTAATTTCCGAATTACGCCGAACAAATACATGTTTTTGGTGACATTTGTAAGTCAAAGACGTCCTTTGAAGATTTGTTTCGTACTACCAATTGAGATATAGTTAAAATAAGCATACATTTATTTAAATTTAAATTCATTAAATGTTTATTCACGAAACATGCGAATTTTAAAAATCATCATGTCTTGCGTTTTACCGCTATAATGTTTAGAGCCACAGACATAGTCGTGATACCATTGATCAGGTGCTAAAATCTAATGTAAAAATGACTTATACAATTCCTATTGCAGTTCTGTAAGATATATAAAAAAAAAACAATTTATCAGAACATATTCGAACAAACAAAGTTTGAATTATAAATACAAATAGATATTCATAATTAAACCTTTTTATCATTTTTGGTAGTGCAAATAAAGTGCAAGTATCAAAACATCACAGTCGCGTACTCACATGGTAGATATAGCAAAGTTAATTTCTGTATTGTTAGCCGATAGCCGGTTAATAAATTAGTGAACTCCCACGGCTCCCTCGCTACTTACAGTAATTATAAGAAATATACTTTATTATGAAGAATTTCTTTGTAAATCCTTACAAACTAATAGACTTACTTTAAAAATACACATACAGGTTCTTAAATTAAGTAATTTTAAACAAAAATTTTTATGCTAATAAGATACGACATATTTAAATAAATGGGATTGAATAGAGCTTTACTATTATTATTATTATTATTATTTTACTACTTAACTAGTATTTTATATTATTAGCCGATAGCCGGTAAATAAATGGTAAGTAATAAAGTTATTTTCTTTCATTTTTTCATCACAAATCCTTAATACTTACTGTAATTATACATTTTGTTATCGCCCAGCAGACAAACAAGGCAAAAATATGCTTTTCAGAAAGATTCGAAAAGAATTTCTTTGAAAATGTTCACAAACTGAATGGACAATACCATGGTTTTATTGTTGATCAAACCATAGTTTTCAGAAGAAAAAAAATACTGAAAGTAAATATGAAACTGGCGATAATAATAAATATAGATATTTTAGACTAATATACAGAAATTAATTATAAAAAATATGTTTTTACACAAGTCTAAAGTACTGCAAAGGTTATCTTTATTAAAAAATACAAACGTTACAAACTGAATGCATAATGGAATATTCATTTTGTTTCAAAGCATTGTTAAGCTAAGTTTCTTTTGAAAGAAAAAACTAGATTATTAGCTGTTTATGGTAGAAGAAAGTACTATATCTATAGACTACCTATTCCGCGCGGCTTCGCTCCTGTAGCATAATGATAAAAATCTTCCTCTTACACTAATAATTATTGGAAATATTATGATACTTCTTCATATGTAATACTTCAAATATTGTCCTTAAAACTCCTTTACAAACCGAACAAAATAATAAAATATATTGATGTTTCAAAGACTTGTTGAATAAAGTTTTTCTAAGTAATTTTTAGTTATCACATTAAATTCAATAAATGTCAATTTCTAATTAAAAACTAATAAAATATGTGGTTTAAACAGTAAAACAATCTGAATACAACTCAATACCATAACTCGAAACTTATGTAAATAATGTAAATAATATAAATAAACTCGAAATAAGTCATTGAAATGTAAAACGAGAACCATAGACGATTACCATAAACAAAAGATAATATTTAATTTATTAGGCAAATAAACACGCATAATATACAAAAAACATCGCGTGCTCTCACAACATTATACTATTGTCATAAGGGCTAATATAAGAATCGTAATAAGAAAATCGTCTTTTAGTCTTTAAATTGTCGTTATACAGCATGTTTGAAAAGAGGGACGTATTTCAGGTGTTCAGTATTTGATTCTCTTTTTGAATTGAGGAACAATCGTCTTTATGATTTTAAGGTATTCTGATTTTCAGGTTTTTTTTTGCTGAATTCCGAATTGACAATTTGCCAGGCGCGTTCAAAAATATTTTGCAAAAACCATAAATAAGTATAAAAATGTATTTTAGATTTCGATTGATTATGCAAAAGTAAGTGCATATAATACTGTACATTGAATACTGTGCATTCAATAATGTACATAATAATGTGTATAAAAATGTATTCCTGAATTTATATGAAATGTATTCCTGAAATTAATCCGTAATGTAGGTATATATGCCTTCCTAAACCTTCATACTGTACAGCTAACTAATCAGCGTCGTATTATTTCCGTTTGTGAATGTCTAATACATTATGCCATGTAATTGGTGGCTGTTTATGGCAATTCTTCTCATTAACTAGTTATCGTTGTTTGTCTCGTTAATGATGCAGTGATTGACATTTAAGCGGTATAATGATGGTTAGTTTAAGTGATTTTTTATTGTTTCGATTGATGATTTAGTATGTACATTGTTTACCTTGTTAGTGAATGATTTTATTGGATTTATCTTTTATTAAGTAAAAGCACTATTTGATAACCTAGTATATATATATATATACAATATTACTTAATAAATGGTAGTAGCAAAAATTGGAGAGAGATACCTGAAGAAATAATGCACCACCTTTATAACTTGCTTGGTACTTTTGAAACTTACAGCCAAGTAACCAAGCCAGGCAAAATAAACTAATTACGACAATAAATATTATAATGAATAAAAATAAAGAAACTACAAAGAGTATATGAATTACATATATAAGTTGTTAAGCACTTAAAATTACATTATTTCCATACAAAACAAGACCGATTTTCTTTCAGCGAAATAAGCTATAATCACTCAAATTTAAGCATACAGCACTCGGTTGAAACTCAAATGATATTATTACAAAAAAGTTAAACAACTATTCAACAGCTATTCTGAAAAAACGTTACTACTAAAGGTTGTTGAGTGATAGTTAGGCGCTGCTAAAATACACGACAAGCTTAGCCTATTGTTAGGCCGGACTAACACATGCTGAATGTCTGTCTGAATTTAGAATCTGATTTCAGATTCCTAAATAACGACACCTCGCCTCATACAGATCTTTAAAATTCATCGGTACGATCCTTACAGGTCTAAAAAATCAGGATGTGTGTGGAGCAAGCCGATATTGTATGGTATACTGTCCTTTCTAAATTAAGAATCTTAATGCAGATTCTGAAAATTTAACATGTGTGTGGCCGGCCTTAGTTATGCTATAGGTGTTAAATCAATGTATAAATAGGTATTTGTAGGTAGATTAAAAGATTCCAAAGCTATCGACTTTCAAATCATAACAAAGCCCTATTCGGCATTTTATTGCAGTCAACTTTTAATTTGCCTTAGTCTCTATGCGTGATACACGGTCGTTAGATTTATATAGCTTTTTTCGTATTTAGTAAGTTTCATGACTTATAAAACCTACTTACTCTAAATTAATTACGTGTATTATACGGGGTATCTATTCAAAAACGGTAACGCGTTTACAAGAAAGAACTAATTTTCATTGATAATTAATTAAATTAACAGTGGATACAGCAATGGTTTTTGCGCCGGTGGGTGTGGGTTCGATCCCCGCGAGTAGAAAATCATGATATGAGGAACATTGCAATTTTCCACTGTCTGGGTGTTAATTTATCTATAGTTTGTTACAAAAAGAAAGTAGGTTTAAGTATGTCTGTCACTTTTCTAGTTTCCATAGTACAAGCTTTGCTTAGTTTAGGACTAAATGGCGTTGTGTTAAATATCAGGAATATTTACTTATTTATAACTGGAATAAATAAGCCTGAAGAAAAATAGTTATTTAAGGTACAAAAGGAAGGAAGTGGCTTTCATACCTACATCTTCAAAAAACTCTAATTAAACAGCCCCAACGCTATTGAGGATATATTTATTTGATTTTTCACTTATAACTTGCTTCCCTAAGAATATAAGTATCGAAAATAACTTATTTATATCATTGATAACTTACATTTTGTTCCTTCCTTTAGATACACATACGATGATTAAAAAAAAATCGAAAGCAGCTTATTTACTTCATAGCTCATTTCTCGTAAAATTCGTCTTCATTAAGAAAGAAATTAAAATGTGTATAACTTTACATGTATTCCTATCAAATTTAACATTTAAGACAAGCGCTAATATATTATGTATAATATATGTAAAATAAATTAATTTATGTAAAAAGCAATTAACACAAAGGGGAGTGGTGATTAAGCCAGTTCCCAGCATTATTCGTGTATGTTAATTTTTGTAATTAAATTCCGTGTCAAAGGCTAAGTAAAGATTTTTGACAACAAAAATAGACTGAGTAGCGTCAGCAATTCATATTATATTAATAAAATATATACTCGTGATATAAAGCTAAAGAGTTTGTTTGTTTTAACGCATTAATCTCAGGAACTATTGGTCTGATTTGAAAAATAAATAATCGAGGACCCACTAATACACTATGTTAACGTCATACGCTAAGCGTTGTGTATAAGGATCATTTTTCCATTATCTCCTGAAAAATATTCTTATTAGGGGTATTTTATCATCTGTTAGAATTGTATTCATAAAGCATTCGATCTCATACCTTGCTTCGAATACATTTTTTTTCAAAATTCAATAATGTAATTGTTAAAATCTGCGTCCAGATTTCCCTATTCGCGTTTCTATTCTCACCTTTGACAAACATATAATTTAAAATAATGTTACATTATTATCTCGAGCGCAACAACGGCAATTTATACGAAAAAATCTTCCTCATTGTTGCAATGATTTAAAAGTAATCCTATCCTTACGGTCCCATCCTTAGTGTCATCAATACATTGGATATAATATTATCATCAGACTATGCGTGCAAACAGTGTACAATTGTACCAATAAAAAACAACATTCGGGCATTACACATCAAATGAAAAATACCAAATGATCGAAATTGGTATGATTTTCACTAATTTTTGACTTCAAAATTTACATCACATGCCTTCGGAACCGTCAATAATGTAAAACGTGATTGTATTGCAAATACGACTAGAAAACGTTAAAAAGCGAGTCGCAATTTCATTGTGTGCTAAAGAATTATGACGTATGTGAAATCCGTATTCAAATCGTTTAACAGATAGCGAGGAAATTGCAAACGATTTAACAAAATAGGCTTTCAAACTTTCATATCTATTCTGTGGACTGAGTGTCTTTAAAATTGGCTGGCAAATCTTTAAAATATTGTAAGCGAATTAGATGCAACTGTTTGTTTTGTTAAATAAACTGGTGGTGGTTTGAACATTAAAATCAAATAGATTGTTCACTCATATTCGAGTTCTAACGAATTCCGTTAAGAAGGCTCTTCCATATATATTCCAGATCATAATAAGTATTTAAAATTTTGTTTGTTTATTTAATTATTTAAAATTTGATTTTGTTCTCCGTCTATTGTTACGAAAAAATAAATTAATAATTCCTTGTCTATGCGTTTGTCCCATACTGAATAAAAATCCTGTTAACGGATTTAAGTATAGTTAACTGCGTTTAAAGCAGTAAAAAAGCAGATTTTCTGTATTTAAAAAAAACTGGTCTAAATGAATAGAAACTGAAATCTTTTAATTTGGTTGATCATCCAGTAATTGGTCTGAATTAAGTCTTCTGTGCCCTACGAGACCTACCGTCTCCACGAGTAATCGAACCTAGGACCTCGTGATTGTAGCGCTTGACATGTGGTAAACGTGAACTGGACTAAGAAAGGGGTCAAGGGAAAATTAAATAATTAAATTAAACATTTCATAATTATCATTTATGCTGACCGTACTTATAACAGTGTGGAAGTCGTCAAGCAAAATATCATCTATCTTATTGATATGTTAATGCGCTAACGATTAGAGAAATCTACATAATTGTATTCATTATAACGTTAACATCAGTATTAACTTATTGGCTTCTTAGCAATATAATATCTGTACAAAGGCTTATGTTGATTATAATAAATTAATTGTCAACATTGCATTTTCCGTGGCTTACGTATGTATTATACGTAATTGATACTGAGACATTACTTTGCATATATTATGTATTTTAATTGCTAAACTGTATTGTTTTTGTAATGGGCTTTTTTGTATAATAACAAAAATAATTTCCTAAAATATTCTTAACTTATACACGGACTTTTTGGTAATATATTTTGGTATTGTTTATTACTTAAATTTATAATTTTAAATGGAGAATGTTACTAGGTATGCCAAATAGGTTGAAAGTTTGTTACAGTATAGCCTGTACCTATACAAATACACTGTTTTTTGTTGCAGTCAAAAATACCAAGTAGTTTTCATTTTATAAGCTTTTAAACTTTCGAGTTCCGCTAAAGTCAAGTGACCGCTTGTGACGTCACAAAACAGACGCCGCGCGGGCCGCGCTACTTCGCAGCAACTATAGTACGTGTGGGGAGCGCTATAGCGAGCGCATGAGCTGTCTGTTTTATGACGTCACACCGCCGCAATCGCCGCGTCGGGCGGTTACGATTTGTTTTGCTTATAAATCAAAAACTAATTGACGTAACAAAATAATTTTTTCAACAGTATTTTTTAGTTAAAAAAAACAATATGAAAAGCTAAAAATCAAAATTTGTTAACATTCTTCATTATTAAAAATGTTCACCATCCAATCTTATTTATTTTATACTAGCTTTCCGCCCGCGGCTTCGCACGCGTGGGTCACTAATATCTGTATTTTTAGAGGCGCACAACAAAAGTTTAAAAAAATTACGGTCGCAAGGCCGCTGATATATACGAATTTCTATAGTTTTTTTTTTAATTTTCTATGAAAATAGGTTTGACCAAAATCTCACACTGCGCGCGCGCCTTTTGAATAAAGAAAATTACAGAAAATTGTAGACCACGCGAGTGAAGCCGCGGGCGGAAAGTTTGTTATTTTTTGAAGATTTTCAATAATTTATTGAGTATTTGTAACGTTTTAATCTATACGTTAAGAGTATAAAAATGCATGTCCGCAACTCAACCAAAATCTCACATTGCCACGTGGTATGACATTTTCACGACTTTAGAAGCGTATATCTCAAAAAATATTTATTTTAGCAAAAAACACATTTAGAAACCTCCATTTCATTTTTCAAGACCTATCCAATGATACCTTATTTAATTATGTACTCGTATATTTATTTTTTTAACCCCCGTTTACATGTATGGGAAGCCACCCCTAAAAATATTTTTTTCCAAATAAAATGTAGCC
>LQNK01000030.1:687463-725953 GCA_001586405.1 Phoebis sennae | reverse complement strand
CACGCGATTTGCATTAAATTATATTCTTTAGAGCTGATGTATGGGACTGCTATAAACTTGTAATTTGAGTTTCTTACGTGGTATAAAAAATGGACAAGTGTGAGTCGGACTTGCAAAAGAAGGTTCCCGTACCGTTATTGTACCCTTAATACTTCATTTTTTATTTTTTGTTGTTGTTATAGTGGCGAAGATAATATTTTTTTTTTGTAAATTTCAGCTTTCTAGGTATCACGGCTTATGAGATACATCTTGGTGACAGATGGACAGCGGAGGTGCAAGAGGGTACCGTTTTTACCTATTAGGAACGGATCCCTAAAAATTACGAAAATTAATTTACTAATGCTGATACTGATGCTTATTGACATTATTTGTAAGTTTATTCGTGTCTATGTAATTCTAATAAGTTGAAATTGTTACTCTTATTTAAATTAAATAGTTATTTTCAAATCTTATGACTGTTTTTAAGAGGGCTAAAATTCACCAATATTTAATAATTTACGCTTTATTTTTCATAATGACAATGTTTTTCGTCGAGATTTCTGCCTTAATTTATTTCGAAATAAACTCATTTCATAATATTTAGAGCTCGAGCACACACACACAAACTTATACTTTTGTCTACACACATATTTTTTTTTGTATGATTCATTTCTTATTTTAACTTTTTTGTCACACTTGTCATTAACTAAATATTAATTGTTCTTCCTTGTCATCGTAATATGTCGGTCTGCCGTCCCATCGGGTTTTGAGAGTAAAAGGAATAGAGAGTGCACCTGTGTTCGCGCGTACACTTGTGCACTATAATATCTCCTGCGCAGCTGGCTAGTCTCTGTTGAGATTGGCCACCATGGCCGAAATCGGTCAGGGGAGCTATTAATTAATTAATTAAGTAATGCAAAATATTTAATGGATATCGTTTTATAGTAAGGAATGATAAATAAATACAATAAAAACATTTGAAATTTTTTGTTAACTATTTGCTTCTTCCTTACAATTAGCGTTATTTGTAAAATATTTAATGTATTTTTTTATAGTAAGGAATGATAAATAAACAATAAAAACATTCGAAGTTGCACGGAAACGAAATCAGACGGCGCGATGACTACTTAAAGTGGGATGTCGGTGCGACGGGAGGAAATCAAATTGTAAGTGTATATGTCGATACTGGAATGTCATTTGGGTACGACGTGCGAATAACGCGAATATTTTAACTATGAGTAAATTGTTTTTGGTATTACATAGGAAATAGAGTAAATAAATAAATAAATATTCCCGGACATTTAACACAACGCCACCTAGTCCCAAACTAAGAAAAGCTGTACTATGGATATTAGATGACTGATAGACATACTTAAACATACTTTTTTTTGTAAATACATACATACTATAGATAAATTAACACCCAGACAGTAGAAAATTACAACGTTCATCACATCACAATTTTCTGCTCCTGGAGATCGAACCCACACCCTCCGGCGCAATAAACCATTGCTGAACCACTGCGCCAATCGGGTCGTCGAGTAAAAGACCCTAGTTGAGAAAAAATTTGAAGCATTTTCCAAAGCATAGTGAAACACAAGGGGAAGTGCTTGTCTCTGCCTATTTGAAACTCTAGTGTTCTAAAAAAGAACGTTAATAATTGATAATATCTCATGATATTTATGAAAGGCATAAATAAGCAACATTTGAGCCTTCTAGAGAATAGCTAATATTATGCCCATCAAAGGGCGGTAAAACACCTGGTGGTGGTGATCACTTAACATCAGATGACCCTTGCATGCTTTATAATAATATAAATAAACAAATAAATATTTTAAAGACAAATGGTGTAAGCCCCAAATGTATCATCCATGGATGTCCGAGATAGATCATTAAGAAATATAGTCTATTGTTTTAACATTCCGAAACATAATGTCTTATTAAACCAGTATTGTTTGCAAATGTCAATGAAAACTAGCTCAAAAATAAACTTGCACAAATTATGTAATCATCGTACATTGGAATCGCAAGTTATTTGGTTCGACATTCGTAAGAATTGGCGGGAATCGACGTGTCGACCTCTGAAATTACTTCCACGATTGGGTTCAAAATATGAATAGTGAATTGGTGCCGGCTTCAAAGAGACCTAGTGTAGGGCACTGTGTGGCCTTATTCTAGACAAGGAACAAAGTAAATATTTTCATAGAAATTTTTCTCTTAAGTTTATTCGTTTACTATTTTATTCCGCATTACAGCAGTCATTCTAAGAAATGATATTTATTTCCAAATTTTGATATTTTAAATTTGGTCTAGAAAAGTTTTGAAAAAAGTTTGGAAGGAAATAGTACTATAAAAGACCCTTATTTTTTTAACTAATGTACGAACTGTTAAATCGCTGTTATACTTTTGTTTTTACTTTTCTTTTTGAAAAACATAACCATCAAGACATTTAAAAACGATTTTATTTGTAAAGTTTGATTGCATGATAAACACAATATTCGGCAATCGGTTTCATTCTTACTTATATTTTCATTATTTTAACAAGGTACATTAAAATATAAGAATGTAAGGACATAACCTCTTTATACCTAGTCCTATATACACTCTTATTCTCACTATATATTCGGCTTTACGTACAAATAGTCTTCAATTAGTTAAAGAATTTGCGAAATATGATAAATGACTTTTATTTTTTTATTAGGGGCCCTAGATCTTACTTAAAAGTGACAATATCTCCAACTGCGACCCTGTCTTCCTGTCCTACTGAACAACGCTTAAGAAAATTCCATGAATGCAAAATAAGCCACTAACAACATAAACGTATTGTCTCCGTTCGTGTTCGCTTGATTAGAACATACTGTAGATTGTATGGGCTACTTTTGTATGCTCTGTTTATGATTAGGTGAACATGCTTATACAGGGTGGTGACAAGGGAATCTTTTTTTAGTAATGCTACAAATAATATGTATGGAAACAATGCTGTGTACAAAATTTCATCGCAAATCAATTGAAAGTGTAGACGGAATAAATTTGTAAAATCTGTTAATTGCATCAAAACAGTTAACAGTCTGTTAGTTCCACCTGACAATAATCAGTACAATTGGTGTCTAATATTTTTATTAATTTTTTTTTATTCGCAAAAATCATCATTTTCTTTATTTCTATATCCAATAATTTATTTCTATTTTATATGTATATGCGTATATTGTGTTTTCATTCGATTTAAAAAAGATATTGCCGTAGTCACTCTGTATATATCTTTATATATCTTTACATAACAACGAGTAAAACTTTTGTTAACAATCCTCATTACAAGGCCTCGCGCTTCATTATGAAATAATCTTTAAAATCAGAAAAAAATACCTTGGACATGTTTATTACCCGGCCCTACCATTAGTCTCCGATTTTCCGATACAATCGTAACGTATCTGCAATTACGTCGCCTTAACACAATAAAAACCTTTTAAAACGTTACTTTATTTGTAAAAACTCGCGCTCGAAATTCAATGACACACTTTGTCACAACAATCGTAAAAATAATAAAGTGCGCATAAAGCCATTAAACGCGAACAGTTATCAAACAACGATAATAATTGCTGTCACAATAAAAATGTTCGACGGAGAAGGTACAATATAGAAGAAGTCGGCCGCGTGGCAAAACTGGATAACTTTTAAAACGTTATATGGACGGCAATAAAACGTTCGTTCCCGTACGAGCACAATACTTGCAGAAATATTTTTGAATACGGAATTAGGTTTGCCAAAAGCGCGGGGAGCAGATAAGGCAGAAAAAAAAACAAATTTGTAACGGGTAAAGTTTTTGGAGGCGGAATGTCTCCCTTGGGTGCTGAATCTTCGTCGGCGCTGGTCGTAAAACGCGGGACGTGGGCAACCCGGCAAATTTGTCCTGAGAGCGACCTATGACGTTTTGATGGAACGCTCCCTGACTGATTTGACGCGCCCCGAATTCATATTCATAACCGGACCTTATCAACTCCGATCGTATCAGAAATACGACTTACGACATACGTTTTCTAAAATTAAATCATAAACGTCGTAGCTCGGATTCGATTATAACGATTTTGTATTTATAACTACAGAAATAACCCTAGTCCCTCGCATGATGCTCGCCTCTTCAAAAGAATAGCTCCCGTGTCTAAGCTATCTTGTAGGAATTTTAAATTGGACGAATCGCTCAAATGTAAATGGTTTTCCTTTATACCCCATCCTCCGGGCTGCCCACCCCCGTCTATTGCGCGCCTAGAGGCGACTGGCATACCAACACACACGCACACAGCTTCATCAAAGCCTATGTCGTATATCACCAGTAATATAAGACCCTCGTGAATACATGCATTAACCTCTCGCGCGGCTGTTTTGCATACAAGAGCGGGGGGCTGCACGGAGCAATTTAAATTGGTATCTTTAAGCAAACGCTTACAAATACAACTTTCACACAAGTTCACATCTCATCTCAAACGTACTAGGAGTAATGCGAGTGTGAATACGTAAATACGATGAGATCGCGAGTTCAAAAACGCGAAAAGTAATATGTCTTCATAGTAACTCGGTATAGGAAATCTTTTTCGGGGACTGTTTGTAACAAAGGAGTGAGTGTTGTTATCGCTAAGGGAGATCTCGTGTTTTATGTGCTTTCTAAAGTGAGGCGCAGATATTTTATGCGTTAATATGTAGTAATATATAAATGTTATGTCAATACTATACATTATTCTTTTATAATTTCACAATTATAACATAACATTTAAAGTAATATTTTAATAAGTATAGAAGTATTTACACCGAACAATTTTGTGTGTCTGTGCAATTGAACATAATTATTTTGTAATTAGGTGTAAATTTCGTTATCTGTTTTCTTTATATAGATCACCACTGCCATATTATATGAAACATGGCGGTGGTTATTCGCGTTAAAACGAACACTGTTTCATATTTGTCGAAATCTTACTGCTTTCAAATGAAGAGAATAAATATACATACTTTTATAATTCTTGTGTAGGTATTCAACTTTAATTTAGGATTACGCTTAAAACTGCTTCTATGCAATACAACTGTACTATTGAATTATTTTTAAATAATCATCCACGAATACTATTCAAAAGCAACAAAGTAAATCATGAAGTCATGTGAAAATTTGTTATTTTTATGCTATAGCAGGCAAGTGGAGCATGCGGTTCAGCTGATGTTAAGTGACTGACCGCAGCCCATGAACATCCACATCATGAAGTGTCGCAGTTGCCGGCTTGAAGGAAGTGGAGGGGATAAGAGAGGATTAATTATAGGTTATGAGAGGACCAAGATGGATGATAATGTTATGTTATATTGTTTTATATAAAATGTATCTACGATACAAAATATTGCCTCCACTCAGTAAAGAAACAAGTCATGTGGAAAAGTCCGCGAAGAAATGAATATTGTTGATTGATATGTAACGTGACTTCGTTACTGAGACACTAATTTAACTGTAAAAATTTAAATGTATGGTGTACCATTAAGAATTTTTCATATATTCTTACATTAATCTATACTAATGTTATAAAGGTAACAATCGATTTTGTTATATTCATGTGAATCTAATGAAAGCTACATTTACACAGAGATATATACTATACATAATATATCAAATTATGCTACGGGAGCGAAGCCACACGGAACTGCTAGTTATAAACATTTAGCTTACGCTTTTACAATTTAATAGAAACAATATTAAGTATGAAGTCACGTGTAAGTCGTAAAGGCTTGTGTGGGAGAGGCTCTGATTAATTAGTGCTATCAGACGCGCCCTGGTGATAAGACGATACGAAATTAGCTCTAATGTTGATTCATATTAAATGTATCTACGTAAGGGCATGCTATGACTTTCTTTGACTTCCAAAAAAATCGATAAGATTAAATTACTAATAACTTTGTTCCTGGTTATTAGTAATTAAAATTATTCTAACAATGAAATTAAAGAATCTAATGTTCAGTTATATGAACTGTTTTTACTTAAGAGCTAGTTGAGCGATATTAATTTCATTTAAAACTCATTGAATTTTGAAACTGGTTATTACAAGAATAATATACTCTAATGAAAATTGTACCAATGAGAGCTAAGCCTTTATTCGCAATACACGAAATTATTTTTTCATAAATGTATGTATCTACATATAAATAAATAGATATACATAAAAACAAAACATTGTGTGTGTTTGTAATGTTGTCACACAAAAGCTACTAGATCGATTTCAGAAATTCTTTCATCATTAGACAGCTTCCATATACTAAGTGACTATAGGCTATATATAGGCTTTAATATAAGCAATAGAAAGATTATGAATAGATAATAAAAATTACAAGCAAAAAGACTAACAACGTTAGTCTTCGGAAATTATTAATAAAAATACCAATAATATAAACTAATGATCTGCGAAGTAAATTCTATAATTTGAGATGTGTTTATGTTTTTAAGTATGGTTGTAAATGTCTTGTAAAACCGTTAGTAGTAAATTATAGGTGGTTTGCATAAGGCTTACTGTCAAATAACTCGATTCTAATAATAATTGCGTTTTAGAATTGCACAAATATTGTGATTTAAATTATGGCTGTATTGGTTAGTATGGATTTAGTGTTAAAGTCAAATGTATAAAATTTCTAATAATTTTATGATATTCATTTCTATTACTGTTTCTTAACAAGAAGTTCCTTGTATTGGAATCCCTTTTAGAAATTTATTTTTGTATTTCAGTGAGACTTGTATTGTATAGTGCGATAAAAAGTAACGAAATATAATAGGTCAAATACGGATCGAATTTTATGAATATAAATTATGGGTACGAGAAAAATTTACTTAACACAAACTAATTATTCGCGTTGATTACAACAATAAAAATAACGTTGCTTGCATGAGCTATTCGCCAAAAGATGGCGCTACCCGTTCATAACCAAACTTTTTAGTTTCTTGTTTCCTTAATAAAAACACTGTACGCCATATCATGCTTTGTGTCAATAACTTTAATAAAATATTGTTTAACGATTTTAATGTTATTTAAGTAAGCAATTGGACACTTGTATATAGAATTTTATGACATTAGCGAACTTTCTGCAAAACTTAAACTAAGATAATTTTTTTTATAATTGTTTCTCCTTAACAAAATAAGGCATATTAATTATTTTAATTATCACTTTTTGAATGAAGACAACTTACGATAATATTCGATCCACTACCAACAAACGTGGTAAGTATGTAGCCAAATTTTAACGCAAAATTGCTCCAAATATTTTTTATATAATAGGTTATATTACTACTGTGAAAGTGTGACTCCTTAAGTTTTCCTTAACGATCCGAACTAGCCGTGAGCTGAAAAAACATTAATTTAATTTTATGGGTTTGTGTTTGTCACTGCGAAGTCGTGATTTGTGGCTAACAAGGGGCAATAAGAAGGAGATAATGGTTATATTGTCTTAGTGTCACATACGCAGTTTGGTAACACAAGTCATAAGAATTATTTACTGCCTTTCAGGCTTGGGTTCGTACAAATATCATTATTTCTGTGGCTAAAGAAAGTCAGAATATTACGAGATGTTATATTACGAAGTTTATATTTAATTCAGTTGAAGCGGACTTGGCTAGTTGTTCCGCTCGACTTTGCTCCCGTAGGATAATGGTACATAGCCTATATTTCTCAATTAGTGGTCCATCTAACCCAAAATATTGTTCAAATCGAACTAGTCGATCCTAATATTAGCGTATAAACTAAAACTAAAATAAACTTTCCATCTTTATTACGTAAGTATAGGTTCTGAAATATATTAATAAATGCAAGATTAAAACGTTTATCTGTTTTATAAAAATATTCAATTCAATTGAACGGAATCCGTAGTAGAAAGGTGTGTTTATATGGTACTAGATGGCGTTGTAAGGCCTGGTTGAGTGTTTAAAATCTTATTCGTGACTGTCATCTAAAGTAATATTTTGTTTGCTTTCTGTTTGTAACTTCATTCAATTTGTAACAACTATGTACGTCATTAAAAAAATAAAACTAAATAAAAAACAATACAAAATAAATAAATATGCACATTATTGGCTCGGTAACATTTTTACCGTTTCTGAATTGATTACTCAAAAAATTTTTGCCAAAAAATAGAACCGACTTCCTCGCTCTAAAAAGTAGAAAATAACTATTATTTAATTTTTGTTGAAATCTATACGAGGAAGTCGGTTCTATTTTTTGGCAAAAATTTTTATTTATCCCTTTTTAGTATCCTGTGAAGGGTAATCACATCATCTAGTCACAATTCCGTTGATATATACATCATTAAACCTTAACCGTAGAGCTTATTCCGTTGATTTTCGAGGAGTTCCCTGGAATATTTTCCACATGGATGATCAGACTTGAACCAAATATATATGGGACCACACCGGAACTCTACTCTTTCGAATGCAAAAAAAAATTCCAAATCGGTCCATAAACGCCGGAGATATGCGGTAACATACATAAAGAATTTATGTATGTTATATCATAAAGAATTTTTTTGAAATTCGGTTAAAAATAAGCTGATGATAGTGGTGTTGGTAGGTCACGGTGTATTGAAGAGCATGTATATCTGCAGGTAAGATGGATTTTACTACACTTATACGTAAGAATTGAGTAACAAGGAATAGCTAGTATTAGCATATTTGTGAATGAAAGCCTTATGGCTATTGAGCCATCTCTTCCAACCATTGGATAGAGTCATAGATATATACAAGTTAGTCAGTAGGTGGTCTAAAGCATGGAATCATATCATAACATGTTACGTGTGCATTTTAATATTCCTCATTGTTGACCGATATTTGATCTGAAAGCCTGATCAAATGGCAACACAAATCAAAACAACAAAAAAGTCCTTTATTTAAAACTCACTCGAGTACGTTGGTGTCAAAAGACAATATTAAAAATAAATTGCTCTCCAGGTCCTATGGCCGTGTCGTGATTATCCTTACTGAATCATCCAGCATACCAACCTCCCTCACACCTCTTGTTTCTCACTACACCCATTTATCACCATTTGAATAAATTCAATATGTACATTGAATTGCGTGTAATTAATGGTTTTATTCGTTTAGCACTTAAAACGTTTTAAGGGCGAGGTGTCCAAACATCGTTCGTCTCGCTCATCGCTATTGAAATGAAAAGGATGGCGCGTCTTGGCAGGACACCCGCTGACTTAGATCATTAATATTGATTTGTGGTCAATCAAAGTTGGAGGATTTCACTTTTAATATATTTTTTTGTTCGTTCGAAATGTTTAAGGAGTCGTCTTTATTAGGGTCTATGATATTTTTCGTACAGTGACATCGAATATATTTTAAGGTGAGAACCCAATGTAAAGGTGTTATGAACCCATTTGTGTGTCATGTTCATTGATGCACAAAATAATATTTTGATTACTTTTACACGTTGTAGTGTCCGCGGTATGTCTAATGAAACTGAATTATTGTATCAAACTAAATATTCATTTACACAAAATAGAGGCAATTATTGTGCAGTAACACCTACCCGTGGCTTTGCTCACGTTAAATTCGGGGTATCTAGATCAATCAAAGGTATTCTATCACCTATTATAAATAGTCTGCTTGTGTACGTAATATAATCAAAATTAGTTCAGTAGTTTTGGCGTGATTAACACATAAACTTGAAAACTTTAATATTAGTAAGATATTGTTTGGGTTTGGGTGATCATACCCTTTAAAGTTAGTTACGTATAACATTTAAAATAACAATAACATACAAAATTTCAAAATCAATATAATCGATAAATTGATGAGATATAAAAAAAACTTTTTCATACATTTGTTATTTAAATGCAGCGTCATAATTCAACATTAAATTTAATTCAGAATTAAAGTATTAAACCAATACTTGCTTATCACAAGTAATATCGGCGCATTACTGAGGTCGCATTAACCAGGTGGATGAATAAAACGAAGATAAGTCCACACGAACACTATAAGCCTATTCTTTGCTTAATATCATTACAATCAAAATACTTGGTGGAGAAAAGGGAATTTCTATGAGTCAATTTTTATTTAAACAGTGAGATACTACTGTTTTTTTTTCTTTGCTTAACTTGCTTTTTTGTTTTACTACCTACTTCAGCAAAACTTCATGTCTTTATATTATGTGTTTTTTAATGATGCGAGATAAATTGCCACTTGAACTTTATTAATATTATGACATATTTATTATTAAATCAATTTTATCTATACCAATTAAGTATTTCGTATTTTGTAATTCCGGAATTTTAAGTAGCCTATGTGTTATTTTTGATCTTTACCTTTGTGTATACCAAGTTTTATTATAATCGGTTCAGTAGTTTTTGCGTAAAGGAGTAACAAACATACATACATACACAAAAACTTTCGCATCTATAATATTAGTATGTTTAAGACTTTAATACTAATTAAGTATTAGAATACCCTTAAATGGCCCACACTCGCACAACCTTAATGATTCTGACAGAATAAAAGCAGTCACACTCGATGACCAATAGCTGCGACTGAGAGTCATTAGGAATGCAGTGTCTTATCTAGCTGGGAATAATTAATGAAAGTGTGGATGGAATTGCGTCTTGCTGTGAAGCTGTACAAGGCAAGCTTCGAATTGGTGCTTGAGGTTTATAATATTTAAGTCTTTCTTATAAGTTCTACAGAATAAAAGCAGTCACACTCGATGACCAATAGCTGCGACTGAGAGTCATTAGGAATGCAGTGTCTTATCTAACTGGGAATAATTAATGAAAGTGTGGATGGAATTGCGTCTTGCTGTGAAGCTGTACAAGGCAAGCTTTGAATTGGAGCTTGAGGTTTATAATATTTAAGTCTTACTTATAAGTTCTATTGAATAAAAGCAGTCACACTTGATGACCAATAGCTAAGGGTCATTCTGAATAGGTTGTCTTATCTAATTGAGAATAATTAATCGAAGTATGGATGGAATTGTGACTTGCTGTGAAGATGTAGAACGTTGGAATTCTACTGCTATCTGATTAATATTATTTTCTTGATTGATCGTTATAATTTTTGTCAGATTATATTATACAAACGAATTGATTGTAAATCTTATTCCAAGTAAAAACTTTTATTAATGTTTAATAAACTCAGAAAGTTAATGTTCAGAAGTATACAAATATTAACTTTTATAAGTAATATTTTACGATAAGTTTTTTGATTTAAAAATAATATTTTCATAAATAACTCTTTCGTATATCGTTTAAAATGTATGGTGATTTATTTCACCGCTCACGGTACAAGACGCGTCAAGCATACTACAGCTCGTTTGCTACGCTTTATAAGAGTTAAAACTACGGTAAGCAATGGGGTGCAAACTATTATTTGAAGATGAGTTATGGAGCCAATGCACCGGCTTATGAGTGTGCACATTCTTTGACCTTATACTTAAGACCTTCGTATTGATGGATTATTTCGCATTGTTATAAATTTAATTTATTTACTCTGATATTGATTAAGCATTCTGACGTTGTAGATAAGGCGTGTATTACAATGGATATGATTAATTTATTTATGTTGCAACTACATACAAGAAGAAATAAAATCTTTTAAACATACACACTATTCTATGGATACTCATTCTGACTATGAAGTATTAAATTGTTTTCATGTTAGTTGAGTAAACGTCCTCTTATATAGATTTTAATGCCAATTACTTAAAGGGTTTTCGTACTCAATCAGTTTACTAGTTGGGAAAGATGATACCTTTTATTGATCTATAAATTCGAAATTTAACGAATTTTGAGTGAAACGAAGCTATAGGTTTGTTTGGACATAGCAAATTCTGCTTGCTTGTCACCTCATGTCTCACAGTTTCTATGAAATAAACGTATTTAAGTGTAACTAAATACAAAGAAAAATACCTAAGAGGTTAATGAAAGCATATTAATGAACGCGATAGGTCAGTCACTTCGTGACTCTTGCTCTTTTGGGTTCGCAGAATTGCCAACACCAGTATCGTAATTAATTTTATTTATTTTTGATCCTTTATTAAGTTCAATGTTTAACGTAAGGTTTCAATGATATTCCAAAAATGTTTCAATGATACTTTTTTCTTCACTTGGATTTAAATCTAATCTAGCTAATAATGTTGTGTGACTTTAGATTATTATGCTAATAATGTTTTAATATCTATAAGATTTTATATCTGGTACAAAACATATTTTACTGTAAAAAAATTTAATAAATATTGACTTTATCGCTACAAAAAATCAACACTATTTATCTATTTTTTTTAAAACTCGATAATTTAATCTAAGAAGGCTAGATTACTCTCGTCATAAAAAATTAAGTCCACTCAAGAATAAATAAATCTTAACACCTTTCTATGAAAGAAAATACACAACTTAATGAGCACAAATTTCAATTAAAGGCACCATATATTTCAATACAATCGTTATTAGTTTCATTAGCAAACAATGCGTAGCAAATGTCCAATATTACTCTTCATTTGGCGACCGATTGTGTTATGATTGGAGTTTTAATTTATACATCACTTTCTGATATTGCTTGATTTACATCCAAACAGTTATTGCGTTGTTATTACTCTCGTTTTAATGTATTGTACATATATATTATGACATATCGGACAATCATTGGTTATATTAAAATTGTTTTCACAGTTAATTTTTCGTTTACAAACTCGTCTTTATGAAAATGATCTATAAATATGAGCGAATAAACAGAATCTTTTCTATATCTTATATTCTCTTCGGTCATTACTCACTTAGTCTTCTACGATTTTTTTTAATTTTCTGTCGATTTAAAAATAAATAATATCCATCAAATTGATAATCTAAATGATGTTACGTCTTTATGGAATGTGTCCGGAATTAAGGAAAAGAACGTAATTGATAAAAAAATTAGATGTCTATGTAAACAAAATTAGGTGTGTTACAGAAAATTCGGATGAAACTAGAATTCATTGTAATTTTAAGCTTAGCAGTAATTAGTTTTATTTGGCATTGTTTTGTCATATTATGAAGTATAGATACAATGAGATCGACATTATCATTTTATTATTAAAATCTCTATAATAAAAATAGATTTAAAAAATCATGCTTGGAATGCAATTTAAGACGCATACTGATTTAAAATGCAAGCATTATGATTCAGCAATAGCCATATAGTTTTATATTTAGCCTTAAAAGTGTGAGTAAATCTCGATACGTAATCAAGACTTTTTGTACCTCTAAATTAATTTCACACAATGTAATTCGAGATTTTATCACGCGCTTACCCTGAACCTCGTTTTGACAAATGTGACGTGGCTATCTACGGAGCACTGCCGTCTTGAAACCCCAATTAATCATCACCCAGGTTTGTTTGACTACGGTTGACAAGGAAAATTAATTAAAATTCCAGTTCGACAAAAAGAACAATTAGGCAATGCGTTTTGTTTTGTTTGGGGACAAAGATTAACTATAGTTTTTGATTTTGGTTCCGAATACGAAGATACGGCATCTCCTTTTAAGTGTTATCATAAGTGATTATAAATTATCCTTGATTATAACTGATATTATAATGCGAAAGTACGTTTGTTTATTACCTCTTTACCTTCTCAAGCAATATTCTTTTAATTGCATATAAATAGTTCGTAGAAAGATATTGACTTTTGTCTCGAAAAAATGTACTGTGTAATGTGGGTAATTCACACAGATGAAGCCGAACGAAAAAATTTATGTTAGTTGTTTTTTCAAAATTAACAAATATGTGATGGAGTTCTGTTACTATAATAATTGTCGTTCAATTCTTACATTTTTAAAAAATAAATATATTTCAAACAATTAATTAAAAACGTAATCTAAGGGCACTCATAATTTTTTATCGCCATTCCAAAGCCCTATTTATAATCTGTGGTAAGCTGCGTTATCTGTAACACGGCCAGTAGCCGATCGCGCGCTCGTCCGTAGTAATTTGACAGGTCAGATGACAGATCGCCAGTGCACAGACCACCAAGGAAATTGTCGCTGGTCGATACATTTTTGTTTATGAGACAAGCTTATCGGTTAATTGAAAAGCTTCCGTGTGTTACTCCTACGCGGGATGTCATGTTGTTTTTGGTACATGTGACGTTTTTTTATTAATTATTGATAGTTGCGTAATTTTTCGTTTCTCGTTTCTTGTTTAGCTAATTTATTAATATTTACATTGATTTGTTTTTGGTACATGTGACGTTTTTTATTAATTATTGATAGTTACGTAATTTAATGAAATTCTTGGTAAGACGTTTGTTTGATTTTTTTCTCGATTCTTGTTTAGTTAATTAATTAATATCTAGATTGATTTACTTTTGAAACCCTTGTTGTTTTACGCGCATATTTTTCTCGTGAGGGTAATCCTACATCTTTGTGCAAAACTTCTTTCAAATCGGTTCAGACATGGAGATGTATGTCTAATACATTACTTTCGTATTATAATATTAGTATGGATTATCTTGATGTTCAAAAAATCCACTACAGCCTCTCGATAGGAAATTTTCCTTACCTTGTTATTCATCTTACTTATCAACTTAATAAACAACTGATACAATTGGACTCTAATTACAAGAAATCAAGATTCAAATTAGCATACATAATTCGAATCTGCGATAACAAGCCGCACGAAGCGGGCGGTCTATTTCGACAAATACAATAAAATAGTTATCTAATTTCACAATACATTTCTCGTAAATGCCTGGTATTTAAATATAAATCGAAAGAGCGGAACACAATGGTGTAATCGATAATTGAATTCAGCATTGATGAACTTTACACCGACCGACCTCCTAGACGTGACAGATTAGAATGGAATCCACGTATGGAATTATATAGAGCGGTTACAATACAATAGAAGTATGACAATATATGGACAAAGTATTTGAATCATTGAGTAATATTTAAATTATGGATAAATCGGATAAAGATGATATTGTTAAGATTGTAGAAACAATATCGAGTATTCTGTTTTATTTCTTAAAACTTTTACTCTTACATTGAAATAATTGAATGCACATATAGTAAAGCATTAGTTTCAATAATTATGAAATATTTAAGTATTTATACCGACAGGTGACTAGCAAAAAACAATCCTGAAGAAAAGATAGATATTTAATAATTAAAACTACAAATAAATAATAGCAATTATTGTCTGTAAGTGTTTAAAGATGTGTGAAGTACACTATTAATCGTATAATTAATTGATAGTAACAGCACTATAGATTTACCACTTCGAGACGGATTAGGCAAGTCACTCTCTGTCGTCATACTTAATGCCAATTAAAAGATTTAGGGATTTGCCACATCGAATGCTCTCTGCATTTCGAATTAGAGTATATCCTGTTGTTTTATATGTGATCATGAATTAATAAGCTTTATTAGTAGTTTTATTGCTTCTAGCTATTTAATATTAACTATGTATGAATTCTGAATGGTCATTTTATAGTATTTAAAGAAGTCTTTGGAAGGTAATTTATGAAAGGTTAAGTTTTTAGTATGACGTTTTTCATTAGTGAAATGATAAGATACATGTTTAATGATGATTTCAGGAAAATACTTGCAACAGATGTTGAGATAAAATTATGATAATGAAATTAAAAAAATAGTAAAGGAACCATTTCGTGGGCGAAGCTGTGTCATCAAAGCTCCTGGAAGAATGGATCATCAACTTGGGTTGTAAATAAGTTTATGAATAAATTTGTGGGACGAGGGAAAATATAAAGTCGAAAACGAAATACGTCAAAATTTCTGCCTTAGCATTCGTATTAATACACTAATATTACAAAGCGAAAAAGTTTTTTTCCTACATGCGCAAATCTAAGAAACTTAAAGATTCCTTTTCATAGGAGATGAGTTGCAGCCCGCAGTTTGGAATATAAACCTACAAGCGTGTATCAGATTTTTACCTGATATTTTGAAGTTTGTTGTGACTAACACTACCTACCCATGACAAGCCTTCCGATTTCCATTAGCATATGTTCGTCAATTGCCTTATCGCGTGTCATCAGTTGGTGCAATGACTGTTTAATTAAAACGCTTACGGTGACGGTTAAAACAATAAAACTGGACGTGTTCTTTTTTTAAATTTTTGTTTTTTTCTTGTGCAAGGCCTAGGTGTGGTTCATGTTAAGTGTTATGCTATAACTTTTATTTCACAAAATATTTCTTATAATAATGAGATAATAACATAACGAAGTCATTAATACAAAGCGCGATCGAGCAAGGTATACAGCGTTTCCCGATCGCGCTCGTAATATTGTGTTTCAAAATGTATAGATACATAAGCTACTAAAGAAAGATATGAAGTTCACAAGCTCTTTTAACTTAATTAATGAAGTAATTTACTTCATTCCTGCTCAGCATATGTAAATTAATAAAAGTAAAACTGCATGAAAAAATAGCACTTCAAACATTTAATGAATTCAATCAATATTATTTCCTCAAACCGTGCACTTGATAAGTTAATCGAAGTAACCGTCATTAACCTTTACAGAGCAAGGATTTATGGACTTTACAGGAATGTAAACCTTTAGACAACACGGCTAATTAATATAAACACATACAATGGTAGGAAACATAATATCGACGACACGAACGATTGAGCACGAGGGGTATGAATATTGGATATGGTAGTGTCTTAATCTTAATACAGTATCGCTTTAACAAAGTTAAGAATGTCAGTAGTTAGTCTAGCAAGTGTTTTGGACCACACACGAATATGTTACAACACTCCATTTGTTCGGATCTAGAATCTAAATGGAATTGGAGGGTTAGAAAACGATCCTTGATTCCGAACAAGCCAGAGAGCAACCGCAACCGACCCTGAGCCCTTAAAACATTAAATAATCGAGTTACTTTCGAGAATCGAATCTTTCCAAATCGATGATAAATAAGAGACTGGTCCTCTCAAAAATGAACTCTAATCTGACTGCAGAATTTATAGCTAGCTATCTTCTTAAACTGAATATAATGTGTTAAACATGGGATTGTAGTATCCTCCATAACTTTCTGCAAGCCTGTTTCATGAGTAGGGTATTGAATTTGACGTCAATTAATAAGTTTCAGATGTTTGATCAGGCCTGCACGATTACTCACACTATTTATTGCGACACGACTTCAATCATACGTAATTTCCTTGTAATTTGACTATTGTGTGAATTGCTAGTATCTATAAGTTTGAAATTAAAGGGAATTTATTGTTTAAAGTTGGGGTTATATGAAGATTTGCATTTATTTTAAGCAAAAGTATTTCTCCATACTTATTGAAGGCATAAAAAAAGGAAAAATGTACACGAATTTATAATAATAATAATTATTGAGCTTCCAAAATATGGTTATAAAAATGTGTTCCAATTTTATCCAGAAGTAATTAAAGAAATAGTAACAGAAGATAAAATAACATTGCATTTTTATTGTTCTTAAAATTATGATAATTTCAAATTATATTAATTAAAATTACTGTATATAATTCATAATTTGTATACATATTAGTCAAAAGCTTCCCGATATTAATCATCATCAAAAAATAAGATCATCAATATCAATACAAATATCGATAGATTCTTAACTCTCTGACGTCAATAAAATACTATCTCATTGGCGATACTAAGCATGACTGCTGATAATTACCACGAATAAATAACGCCAGGTCGCCATTATCTTTGCTAACATTTCTGAGTCATCGGTAAACTTTGACTCGACCAATTTGAAAACCACGAATTTTATTTTCCCACGGCGTAAGCGCATTAGCAAAATATTTAGCTACCGTCCATTAGTTAATAAATCATGCTATTCATAAGTGACAGTCATTACGACAATTAAGGTTAAAATGGTTAACTTTCTTTGTTCTAAAGACGGAAGAACGTGGGATTCGAGCGTTTAACCGCATTCATATGGGTAATTAAATTACAGGAAAAAAGCGCTTAATTTCTTTGATGATGTATAGTGCTAATATAAAGCGAAGGTGTATAAGGATTGTACGTTTGTTATTGTACCACGAAAAAACAACTGAACGTATTTGGATTTATCTACAATAAGATATAACGATCAAATTCCTTGCAAGAAAATTCGCGAGCAAAACCTAGTTTTATTAAATACATAGAATGAACAGGTGAAAAGATGGTTTGTTAATAAAACTTAATCATTTTATAATTTGTTTACAGTAACGCTTACATTCAAACATCCCAGCAATATTTCAGACCTTGAAAAGGGTTCATCAAATTAAGCATTTGACACTTAATAAAAAACTAATTTATTTCCCGAGTAAAAAACCAAGTCATATTTCAAATTGTTAATAATGAGCCTGGTACCTGACTGCTCGAGATCGCGCTAAGACTTCGATCTAAAGAGGATGCATTTGCATAAAATCATTAGTAAGCACAATGGTGTGCGGGCAGGGACACGCAGCGAATAGCACCTTACAACATCACCTGTAAACATCGCACCTGTAGCGATACTTTAAAACAAACCATGTATACACTGCTGGTTTAATATAAACACTCTATGCTCACCGTCGAAAGAAAACAGCAATGGATGCACCACATTCCTTTCTAACGTTAGGGTCTTAAGTGTAAGAAAAACGTGGAAGAGTCCGTGAGCCGCCTCTCGAATATGATTTATCATCGTTCATTAGGCGAGTTTGTCCGCAACGACAACAGATGGAGCTGATAGCACTTGGCAGGGTGGCCCTCGTATTATTATTTTTATTACCAGTTTTCAAAGAATAATACTTGAGGAATGCATCCTTTAATGAACTTCCCTTTTTGATTCGAGATGATGGATAGAAATTAATGTCGCTTTCTATTGTCGATTGGTGACATCTCGAAGCTTACATTTTGTATTGTATTGTTGACTCTTATGTACGTTTCTGAGAATGATTTCGAAGATCAATGGATATTATTAATAGATTTTTAAAGTACTACCTTAAAGGTAGATTTAATGTTCTATTCATCTTTTTTGTTAAGTTCAAAAAAATAACTTTAGTTACGAAAATTCCAGCGATTCCTTCGATTTATGCAAACAATAAAATCACATGTTAGTTACATATTTTAAAATCAAATATATGATTTTAAAGTCATATGGCGTTGGCAACCCTAATTATGACGATAATAATAAACATTTTCATAGTCATTCTCGGGCCGCGCTAAATCCTCTTACCATTTAAATCTCCACGACACAAGCAATTCTTAAAAGTGCATCTTTAACGCCGTCGCTAGTCGTGTTTGGTACGTAATTAAAGATCCAGCGTGAATTTGCATTCGTTTCTGAGAGTTAGCACAAATGAAAAAAGAGCCATGTTAATTAGCATATTGTATTTTGAAATGGTTGGCGTGAGCTACATACCTCGCAGCGGTGGGCCGATGTCAAGATTTTTATGAGCTGCCTTTCAACCTCACGTGGACGTGTTTTAATATCGTTTATTGTCAACACCTGATAATTTAATACGGTTTTTTTGATAATGTTCTCACCCGGTCAAGACGTATGTTGAATGTCGTGTTCCGAATATTTCTCGTGTAATGACACGTACTTATACGGTTTCAATTTATTGCCCATAAAAATATATTATGTCCTTTAAATTGTTTATTTTTTATTGTTTTTTATGTTAAATGAAATGTTTTCTGTGGTGAAAATTTTAATTAATGGGGCGTTAGTCATATCCATGCTATCCCAAAGTTAAAAAGCAATCGTGATGACTTCAGTTTTGTGTCTCTGTTTTAATTAATTTGGATCACGAAGTCGCCACTTCTCACGTCACGACACGATTCTCGGGTTGTGAGTGACACACTTCAAAATGTCGCCAATAGGCTTTGGGGTTATCAGCGATCGTTTGTCCTTCGACAGCCATTGTCTGCTTAGGAAGCCAATTGGACAAATTCACATAACGGGCCTTTGTGGGTAGAGTGATGGTAATTATATTAAGTCGATTTTTCCACTAGGTAGTTAGTTCATCTCTTATATGAATGCCTCTGATAACATCATTGTTGATCTTTTGAACATCCTCTTTAATTCAATTATTAAATTGACATGGTTATTGATTTCAATATTGATATTGATAACAATGTTCAAATTAACCATATAATGGGAAATTAAATCATTGCAGTTTAATTTAAATACAGTTTCAACACACCCAAAAGTTTTATTTAAACGCTACACAAGGAGCGGAAAGTTATTTAGTGAATTACAATGGATTAGCCTAAATTTACATCACATATCAAATCTATAGTGTAGTGTTCCAATTAGGTGCTCATTTGTGTCACAGCGTGCATTGTAAATCTATTCATTGGTGAACAATCACATTGTACTTACGTCGTTCATTAGTTTTGGACATCACAGTGACACTGTTACATCGTTATCTCATTACCGTGCTCTATTGAGAATTGATTTAATCGTGCCGCGGTTAAAGCTTAACGTCCACAGGCTGGCATCGCTCGCATCGGCCGCATCGCATTTAACAGATCGTCATATTCTTTGTATAGAACGTCACACAAGTGCATCCACTGATCTGTATCGTACGGATCGCACATACTATACAAATAATGAATGCGACGTATACGTACCGACCTATGGACGCTTAGCTTAAGTCCACACCCATCGAACTAAAGAGTACAATAGACAGAGTGCCATAACATCAAACATACCAAATCTGATCCTATGCATAACGAATGTAGTTGATAAATAGTTTAAATTAACCGATTTAATGCGGGTCACCCACAACACGGTGACTCGGCTGAATGTCGTAATGATAATTGAACTGGCAAACACCCAGGACTATCTCCCATCTATCGACGTAGGCTCTATGACTTGCGGTATTATATTTATGATTGTTTTTTCTTTGGAGATCTTGTCTTCGGACACATTCGTTCTGATTAGCCCGAGCTTTACCGCTGTGAATTGTTTAAAAGGCACGCTTGTGAAATTTAATTTGATTAGTTTAATATTTGATAAGACGTCAATTTCGTGAGGCTATAAAGTTTTTTGTATATTTAAGTTGTAAAGATATGTTATCAAATCGTTAAGTGGATGAAATGAGTTTTTAGCATTGAATCGTCTTTACGTCTTTTTGCAGAGCTTTTCACAATTTATGACAGTTTTTAAAATTATTGATATATGAAGTTTTAAAAAAGTGCACTCGCACTTTTTTTATTTAAAATATGTGTAATCACTTTGAAAAGAAATAAATTTAAAAAAAAATAATTATTATTAATATTTTGTGATAACACAATGAAATAATTAAATAAAATAGACTTGAATACAATACGTTCCTTCAAATGTAACTAATATCATTTTAATGTATCAAAAATACTTAATCCGTATTATGCTTTACAGACGAGTCTTAACATCATTTCATCTTATTATTGTTCTACTCATAAAAAAATGACAGAACGTTAATTAAGTTTCAATAATAAAATGAAACAATAAAGTTTATTTTAATATAGATTAACGACCGATGACTTGACACCCTGCTTAAAATCTCAGCTCCAGGCGGCCATACAAAATTGTCGAATCTATTATAAACAAAAAAATATACTATTTCCGACTCTATTCCATTGAAATAGAGTTCAAAAAAGAAATATTGAGGTTGTATTTTATCTTTGCAAGAATTTTATAGATATTTTCAACCACATATAGAATTAGTCCGAATACATTAATATGTATTAGCGTCAATCTTTATGCATTATTGGTTATTGGATGATACATTGTTGGGTCGTGTAAATAATTTTTTCGAATAATCAAGGATGTTAGCGATTGATAAAATTATGAAAAGATTTACTGTCTTACAAAAGGTAACTAAGGTACTGTGTGTGTACGTGTGTAAGGTACTGTGTAAAAACGATTTCAAATTGAATTTTTAAATGAGTGTTCTTTATATGGCGTATAAAGCTTACTATAAAGTCAATATTCGATAGTAATTCTTAGAATTATTATAGAAAATTGACCATTTTTTGACCGAACGAAGCGAGGAACGACGGTAACTTGAGTATTGTTTATTTGATCTTGATTAAACTTTAGTTTAGACAAAATAAATAAATGGGGGGGGTGTGTAATATGCGATTTTTATATAAATATAGCCTGAAATGAAAGGTCTTGCTTTAAATACATTAAAACGCAAGTCCTAGCCCAGACCCAGACACTAGTTGTAAAAGTACCTAAGTATTTTTATGTATTGCAAATGTAACCCTTCTGACCCACAGGTCACAATCATCACAGTCGACAATCACAACCATCTGCATAGTATTTTTATAAATGACTAGCTGTTTCTCGCTGCCATATCACATTGTTGCACATCCTATAGCGCTCCTCGATTAATGGACTATCTAACAGGAATAGATCGGGCCATTAGTTCCTGAGTCTAGCGCATACAAACAAACAAAATTTTCAGCCTTACATTATTAGTCAATAGTAACTACAGTTATACACGATCGAAATTTAAACCCTACATTCTACATACAATATGTATATACAATTGTAATATAAATGGCATGGTAATGACCGTTTCCAAAAATAAATCATAGATTCACGCGCTTTCCAAATGACCGCTCAAGTCATTAGTCACAATAAGATTTTTGATCACAACAATCACGACTCCAGTATATTAAAAGGTCAATAACTCAGTCCCTTAACACAAGAATGCGGATTTAAATGAGACGATTGTTTTAATTGATGCAAATTATGACTTGCGGGAATTATAATTTATGGTTTTGAGGTTCCGTTCGAAGGAGATCAAGGAAAATGATCAGAAATGTTGTGTACCCGGTTACTATACTAGTTTGGTGTACTGAACGATTGGCGCAGTGGGTGTAGCAATGGCTTATTGCGCCGGTGGGTGCGGGTTCCACAAGTAGAAAATTATGTTATATATTAATTTTAATTTCAAATACTGATGGTAACTTTGTGTATAAATAACCCTACCTGTTATTGTATACGTATGATTAGAAATTATTTAATTCTTACCTGCACTTAAGAAAGTCATTTTCGTGTTACAGTAAGACGCAATTCATACGGCGTTGCTCTGCACGTTTTTTTGCATACGTCTTAAGTCTTAACGTATGAATAGTGGCACATACATTTTGTTTACCATTCACATGACGCTTGTACTGCAAAAAAAACAAAATGTATGATATTATGTCAATATACTACAAAAAAATGTGTAGGGCAATGCTGTTTGAACCCAGCCTAAACAATATTTATTAAACGTAGTGTCAATAAACTTGTTCAATCAAGTCAATAAAATTAAGTCACTATCAAATTAAGGGTTAAAAAACAAAATATCCAAAACACCCACTCATATTATTAAGTGATAGATATTTAAGTGTTGTTAATAAAGTTATTGTTATAAAGTTTGTTGGGATAAAAATAACAAGACAAGCATGCTCTCATAAGGTCGGGATGCGCGTTTAGCCTCCTACGAAATAGCTTTTTGTATACAAAAGATACTTTATTTAAGATGTTTAATGTTGTAAATTATTTCTTGTACAGAAAAAATTATTTATTTAAAAAATCATTTCTTGCGATGGAAATTTATGACAAATTACCAATGTGATTAGATACTTACAAAAATGCAAACGTTATGAATAGGTCATAATATAAAAATAATCAGTTTTGGTCAATCAAAAGAGCTTTGAAAAAGCCAATTTGAATTTGAATTTGAATTTGAATTTAATCATCGATATTATCTATAACTTGCTTATTTATCCAAAATATTGTGATAATTCCAATATTTATAGCATATTTTTAAATAATAATATACTAGTTTGGCGTACCTATTATAATTTTTTTTTATGTTACAGCAGGTAAGCGGAGCATGCGGTTCATTTGATGTTATGTGACTGACGACAGCCCATGAACATCTACAAAATCAAAGTGTCACAGATGTCCTTGCCACCTTGAAGAAAGGCGAGGGAATAAGGAGAGTAGATGGGAAATTGAGAGAAAAGTAGAACGGGGTGGAAGACGAATGGGATGGGAATACAGGACTCCGGGCCCCCTCTCACCGTAAGAAACACAGTGCAATACTGCTTCACGTCGATCTTCTGCTGGGGAGTGGTGATAACAACGGTTGACCCAATTGTGCAATTCTCGGTTCCCACTATTTTATTGCTGAAGATTTTATGCAGCAGAATTAGTACAACCACAATTTGAAATAGGTTCTAATCCGTCGCCACACAAGCAGTAGAACTGTTATTAATTTCCACGCAGATAACTATGACATACATAACAAATATTTTAAGATCATGTTTTGCACTTAATGTGCCACAAATTTAATGTTATTTTTGTTCACGAACGATAACCATAAAGCCTCTTCAATATGAATACAATAATTTGAATGGCGATGGGTACTCTTGGCAGATAAGGTTTGTCAGATTGAGTCAATGGTTTTATTTTTGCAAAGTATTTTATTATTACAATTTTTCATCGATTAATTTCTGTACGATGTTATTTCATCCTAGCGGAACTCCGCGGTTTCACCCGTATATATATCTCGTTCCCGTATGATTTTCGGGATAAAAACTATCCTATGTCATTCCTGGGGTTTCAAGGAATTTCTGTAAAAAAAAACATCTAAATCGGCCCTGTAGTTTCGGAATCCATTCAATACAAACAAATCTTTTCTCTTTACAATATATGGTATAGATATAAATAGAAAGATCTGCTATCTGATTATACGTACTCCTATCCGGCCTAACAGTTTGTGCAACAAAACTTACAATGCTTAGGCGAGAAAATGTGAAGAAAAAGACATAAAAAATCATTATTTTCAATTTTATTAACCATCCTCTATGGTTTCGTCTATGAGAATTTCCATAATTAAGCAACACCATCTGCTTATCCACCCATAAATAACGTATATCCGAGAAAAAGTTTACTCGGGAACCTAATTCACGCAGTCGATAAAAATAATTTTATAGCCAACTTTATATAATTTCTCACACATCCAAATAATCATAAAAGTAAAGCACGAGTCAGGTGGGGCGGACATAAAACTGAACAAGATCACACAAAACTAAACGTAGGCAGACCCAATAAAAGGCTGAGCCATTTAAATCTCTAAACGACTGGGTTATCGTTTAATTTTACTGCAGAAAGGATTTCCATCACAATTGGAAATGACTCCTTGTCATTTATTTTAAAGTGTTTGTGGCCCGTGTGTTATCATAAATCTTTTTAAGATCGGACTATAAAGGCAGATAAGGGAGCGACCCAATCGAACTTGCCCTTTACCGAATTCCGGCGCGGTGTTGACGAATTGTGTGCAATGATTTGAATGCAGACGTGACATTATAATGATGATAAAGAAAGTTCTTTTAATATTGTTATTTATTTGAAAGGTCTATAGATTAAAAAAAAAATTCAAAATCTCTAGAACTAGCAACTATTATCAAAGAATTATGTCCATTATAACATTCACCACCTATTTTTGACGTTTCTACTTTTCGCACATCCTTTGCCGGCGGTTGCTTGGAAGAAAACGCCAGAAGCGATAAGACTTCCAATTTTTTATACTTTATTTTAATTTAAAGCAACTTGTGCCATGTGGTTAAAATGTATTCTATCTATATTGTCTTTCTATTCATCTGTCCTTTTCTAACACAAACTATTTCTACTCAGAGTTCAAGGGTCATTGAGAAAAAGTACTAGAAATATTTTAAATTGTAAACAACTTATGAACTATATAATAGAGTTCAAATTGTAACACAAAAATCGAAGAGAAAATCCATTAATTATTTACATTCCTCCATTTTAATTAATCTTTGATCGGAATTTAATGATTGAGTGCTCCACTGTGATCTTCACATATTGATTAATCGGAGAGTCGAATATTATTCATTTAGCAACAATGCATTCATTTAAAATGATCAAAAAAACTTTGGCTTTACGCTAAGTGGTCCTATTCTTAGTTGATGTGTATTGTTATCTAAAATGTTTACTTGAATAAAGATACGGAAAGATTCTAATCTTTATTTAATTGATGGATGATCTTTGCATGGATTTCATTGTTTGTTGATTCAAGTTTCGTACTTAATGTTTGATTGATTTTGTATTCTTAGAATTCGAATATAGGTAGATAAATTCTTGATTCAATCCACAGGAAAATATCGAGCATAGAAAATAAATATTATTGAGAAATATGTTTAAATAAATATTATTGTATCTTAAACCAGAAGTTCTGTGATCTGTCTCTTCTTCACGCCCAAACCACTAAACCGATTTAGATGAAATTTTGTATCAATACAGTTTGAAACCCGAGAAAGGACATAGCATATCCATCATTTTTATCCCGGAAATCCAACAGAAGCGCGTGTAAAACCGCAGGGCAAAGCTGGTATTAAATAAATGTAATTATCAATGTATGAATATAAAAAGTCACTAGGAATATCGCTAATAAACTTAAACATCGCTTTTTTATAAAAGGCTATAAACGATAGAAAAAGTTAAACGATGCATTTAATTCCTCAGATTACAAGCACCACAAAAGATCTAATTGAAGTGAAAAAAACGAACAAGTGTTTGTTTGTCTGATTGATGTATCGACGGGCTATTTAACAGACGGATAGACAAAATGTTGTGTGAACGATGGTATTTACTAGTAATGCTTTGGACAAGCTATATTTTATGTGGTTCTCAAACTTATAATATATATTATATCAAACATGTCCAGATAGAAATAGTTTTTTTCTATTTTATAAGGTAACCTAACGTAGTAATGCTTACTATGTATGTATGTTTACATACTTAAAATGTTTTTTTAAGTTGCCCATTGTCTATTTTCAAGTATGTTAGAATACGATCTTAGAAAATAAATTGGACGACTTATTCTATTTAAATTACCTTAATGAATGGTTATTGATACATCTAATATATTACCAAACTAACATAACCCGACAGAATCTCCGGAATCGGAATACATGTAGGATTTCTCATATAAAAAAATAATAGGTAGTATTTTTGTAAAAACATCCATACTTTAGATAGATAAACACCCAGACAGTAGAAAATAATGATCATCACATCATAATTTTTTACTTGTAGGGATCGAACCCACACCGTTGTACTTAAAGTACACAGTACTTACTTGTACTAATTAGGACAAACATAATATAATCTTGTGTTTGTTTTAACGCGAGTACTTTCCTTTTATTTTAAATAATATACTTTTAAAAAAAAAATTGTGTGTCTACCTCCATTTATTTCCCCGAAGATGGTATTTGGAAAATTGGATTAGGACAAACAGTCAATGTTTAGCCCTCAGGTATATTTTGTATGGGACATGTTGAGAACACCTGACGCATACATACGTATGTGTGCGTGTGATCACAATCAGGTTATTTCACTGGTAATTATGATCGGGCGAGAGCTGACCCCGGGTCAAGCCGAAGTGGCACACGTGACTAAATACAATCTTCTTCATTATACAATTACAAGCTATGTTTTGTTTACATATGATTCAAACGCGAATATATAATTTGCGCTCGCAATTAACGGTACAACCGTTTCAACATACTATGAACAAGCTTGGATAAAAAGATGACATCAGGTCAGTTCATGTACCTCTGTAGAACAATATTGTTGATGTGAACATTTTTTTTTCTGTATTGTATAATCTTAAAGTATTGCCTTATTAACCCGAGTGGTAATTACTCCAAAAAATCTATGACAAATTATAAAATTTTATTATCTGTTACTTCCCACTTTAGTTAGGTACTCCAAAACAATTGGAACATATTATATAATTTAAATTTATTCCCTCTTTTGTTAAATATATCAGTTAGTAAACTTACATTACCTTTGTTCAAAGTCACACTAAAAAAATGTATTTATTAGAGCACTGCTTTTATTATCGCTATCTCTAAATCTCGAAATGTCACCTCCAATCGCCAGGTATTCTAATTTCAAATAGTCTTCACTTTCAATAGAATTAAAAGATTACGTATAATCTCAACGTGGGTGGCAGGGTCAAACGGGCCCATAGACAATCTGGTATCTATAGATTGTCTGTGGTTTGAGCGACATCTAGTGGCATTCATTGTACGTTCATTACAATCGTTAAGCTCAAATTCCTATTATTCGATTACATGGTCGTCTTTATGTGATGGAAATTTTGTTATCAGTTTGCCATCGATTTATATAAAAATGATTGTTAATTTTTGCAATTGACTTTGTTCGAATTTTTTGAACTGTCCATGTTATCTATCAGAAAAAAGTTATTGGTAAGAATAAATTATTTCCTAAAAAACCGCTCCCTTCAATTTACATTTTCAAATGACTACGTATAAAGCTATTTTATTCAAATACTGTTAGGTAAACATATATCTTAATGTGAATAAAATTATTGTTAACGTCTTAATTCCTGCATATTTCAAGCACTACTCCGAGACCGGACATGGAGCGATAATGTAATGACGTTATCGTATATTATGTTATTTATGTTTTTTTTTTAATTTGGGTTAAGAAAATAACTTTAAATAAATAAAAAAAAATACTTTTTACTCGAGTCATAATAGAAATAAATAAAGTAACAGAATGAGTAATAATTTAAAAAATAGTACGTACGTATTGTAAAATACAACAAGCTTATTTATTACGACTAATCCTTTATTTAAAAATATGATCCAGCCCCTATACTAATAATCCATCGAAATCGCCGTGTGGCGACGGGTTAGAATCGCTACCCCATTTCTACCCGTTAGTGTCATAAGAGGCGACAGAGGGTAATTCTTACTGCATACTTCTTCAGCAATAAAAGACTGGGAGCCCAGCATTGCACGATTGGACCAAGCTCGCTCCTGTGTAATTACCATAGAAGAAGGTCGACGTGAAACAGTATTGCACTGTGTTTCGTAAGGTGAGCGGGGGCCCGGAGGCCTCTATTTCCATTTCGTTGATCTTCCATTCTGTTCTACTCCTCTCCCTATCTCTTAATCCACTCGAAAATGTTATAATGTATTCATAAGTACTTTGTAAAAAGTTTACATGAATAAATATATTTTCTATTCTATTCTATTCTATTCTATTAATGTCAATTAGTTGTATGTGTTGACTTTTTTCTTATTTTTTGTGTGTACACTAACGTACATTAATAAATACGTATTTTTAGAGGAGACCGTTTTGTTACTATAACATATAATTTTTGTAAATAGTTTGAAATGTGTAATCTTATACGAGATTAAAAAGTTTTGTATCACTACAAAAAGATCAAGCCCACCCATGAAATTCATTAACAAAACAGTCCCTCTTAAATTTCTAGCAAATTGTCCGCGATTCAGATGTAAGGAAATATTACAAGTAATCCAGGGCTAAGAGTTACAGTGTGCCGGAGCCGTGTTCTGGAACTGCCCACACTCAGATATATTGTGATCTGTTTATTTTGTACAACTGTGCCATTGATGTGGGATACTGGAAGGAATTGTTAGCACTAATATTTTGTACGTTATAAAAATGTTTATACTTTTTCGTAAACGTATACTTTAATGTGATGATATACAGAAACATGTTATTATGAATTTAATCACAACATAGAAAAGTACGTGGTGCAATTGTACAATAAACTTCTTTATTGCCTTCTTTATTTAATTAAAAAATAAACAATACATATTATATCAAGCATGCCAAAAACCACAAAGAAATAAACTAAAAATTAATGAAAATCGATTTATTTCGACTACGATAAGCGTGTAAATGTGTAAAAAATATTGGGATCATTTGAAATTTGATCAACATTAGAGATTTAGATAGGCTGACTGACACTCACATGACGAATATTTTTTGCACTTAAAGTTAGGGACATTTAACACTACGCCATCTAGTCCCAAATGAAGCAAAGCTTGTAATATGGAAACTAGGTAACTGATGGACATACTTAAACGTATTTTTTTTTTGGAAATACATACATACTATAGATAAATTAACAACCACACATTACAAAATTACAATGTTCATCACATAATTTTTTCGGATCGAACCCACACCCTCTGACGCAATAGACCATTGCGACATCCAATGTGCCAGTCAGGTCGTCTATATAACAGATTATGGCTTATTTTGAAATATAGTTAAATTACAATTAACTGTGTATAAATTTCAAAAGTTCTTTAATTATATTTATTAGGTCACTTCTAGATATCTAACTGTACGCAGTGCGTCGATTTGACGTGTTTCCAATTGTTTCCTTTATCAATCGTTTAGCACAAAATAGGTATTGTCGCGAAATCAACAGAAACAATCGCCATTTTGTCATTCGAGAATAAAGAGGCGCTTGCTAATATATTTCTATTTTCTGTTAAAATAGAGCGCCAATTTCAAGGGAAAACATTTTTGTTTGCATATTTTAAACAAGATTTGATCTATTCTTAGGCTTTATGTTATTTTGAAGTATAGTCTTTATATTATTCTGAACACTTACCTTTATGTATACCAAGTTTTATCATAATCGGTTAAGTAGTTTTTGTGTAAAAGAGTAACAAACATACATTCATACTTCTTGAAAAAATTTCCATTTATAATACGAAGAGGATTACAAAAAATGTGTTGATTCTCAGATAATTCGCTGCAATAAAATTATCTTTAAGCTATACTTAATTATGTAAACCTAAAACATAATCTCATTTTCATTAATGGAATAATATATAGATTGTTTAATTCGCAAGGATACACATGTACTTACATGACTTTTTATTTTTACTTAACTTTTATAATATTACACCAATATGACTTGATATCGTTTTTTATTCCTATATATTTTTAAGGCTAAGTGCACAAGAGTCGTTTATTGGACCTGAATTTGGACCGTGACATAGTTATTAAAACACACAATATTATAAACAATCCGATACCAATGACTCGAATTCGTATATTGTAAGAGCATAAACCCGATCACAACATCGTAACAATAAAAAATTTTATTCTCCAACGCACACCTCGAAATCCCCTCTTTCGTTAAATAAAAAAAGGTTATTATTTAATCCTAAGTGAAGCGTCGTCTTCATTTTATCAAGCTTCAAGTGTCGATATATTGGTATAACGGCTGTGTCCATACTAAAGCGTGCGATACCATAAGGATGTACTCGCTTGTTAACGGCCCCACGGCCAAATAAATTTGTAACCAAATTAGTCCCGAACGATAAAATTTATTCGAAATCCACTGAGAAAAGTAAAAATAACACATTCTCTGTCGGATTAAAGAAGAGATACGAGCAAGATACGGGCCCAAACGATTCTTCCGCCCGTTTTTAACACTCCCAATTAATAAAATTGATTTTGTTTTTTAATTAAGCCCGTAACGAACACGAAGGCTTGTTTAGGAGATCAGGTATGCCTCTTAAGTGAAGATTTATTTTATTGCTTGAAGCACAGTTTGGGATTTTACTTGTATCGTGCATCATGGGTAAGGTCAATGGATATTTATAGCGCCATCATTTACTAAAATTGTAGTGTTTAAACATAAATTTGATTAGAAAGTAATTTTTAAGACGCATAATCCACTTATTCCTACATAATTCTTTATTTTTGTATACCTGTTAAATTTTGAATTAAAAAAATATAAGCACATTAAAAATTTAAAATCCATTTATAATAATAATATAATAAACAAATGCATTTAAAACCTTGACGTTGCAAAACGTTGCAACCATATTCCAAAAACTTTTTCTGAATAACCTTTGTGCATATGTTATAACCCCTTCATATCGTTAATTACAGTCCCGATGTATAGGAGTACGCACGAACGAACCCGCGGGTAAAAACCGAGCGAAGCGTTCGCTAGCATTTGCATATGAATGTGTAATTAAACTTCGCAGATAGCACTTTTGATTTTCATTCGGCTACAGTATGGACTGCGGGCTTTGTTTAAAATTTTGGCACTGTAATGCTTTTTTTTCTTTTCTATGCAATTTTATACAATATCTTATGTGGAACTAGTGTCACATTCCGGCTTTGCACTTACTATATAAAGCATGTTATCGTGCCTCGGAGAGCACGTAAGCTGTTGGTTCTGCGCCTGATCTCTCTGGTCATGTCGGATTTCCATCCCACTGCATTATGAGAATTAAGGAATAGAGAGCAGGTGCACTCTCCTTTACTCTGTGAACGACCTTATGCATTATAATATCCGCGCAGTTGGTTGGTCTCCACAGAGACTGGCTGACTGGGTTTCGAACAATCTTTGTACAAAATTCCATCCAAAACCGTTCAGCGGTATAGGGATAAAGAAAAACAGACAAACAGGGTTACTTCCTTATTCATAAAATTAAGTATATCAAACGTTTATTTTCTCTTCCTGAACTCTATTTCTTCCTATGACTATTTTTCTTTAGATATTGCACAAAGTCTCGTATAAAAACTGTACTCGTTTGATAAATAAAACGTTAATACTCTAGAAATATGCATTTTCGTTTCAATTATTTTAGTAAGTGGATGTTCTGCACGCATACAATAGAGAACATAAATAAAAATCCAAAATTACTGAATATACAAAAAGTGCGTCACTCAATATTTTAAACATACAAAGTAATTCAATAAGGCGTGCAATACGGTCAAAGCTTCTTTGTTCTCAAAAGTAATAATTAGTTATTATAATTGCAGTAGCAAGCGATACCGTGATGGAGAGCCATTCAGACTTGGTACCCTTGCCACGTGGTTGAAGGGAAATGCTTTGTAGTGTTTTAGATTAACCCTTCTGTCCGAGGACATTACAAGTAGCCCATTTGTATTATTTTTGCTATTTTAATGCGTTTCAAAATTGTGATGTGTTTTTGAAGTTTCAATTAGTTCTGGGGTTCCTCACTGAATTCAAAAATGTATATCTAAAGTAGATATCACCTTCAATAATTTTAATATGAATAATCACCGTTTTAAATTGCATAAAACTCCAAATACCTGATAAACATCACTATCTTTTAGGCACATGTAATATAACTTTAGTATATAAAAAGAAAAAGAAAGTATCCCAAACAAGTGCGAATCGGTTCTGTATCAGACCCCCTTTCTTTAATATATTTTTCCATCTTTTTTTAATATATTTTAGTACTAGTTTTTAATGAAAATACATAAATAGTGAAAATTTTATCATTCCAGCTATGAAGGTTTCACGGTGACAGACAGACAGCTAGACAACGGAGGCTTAGTAATAGAGTCCCGTTCACAGTTAAACTGCGGCACCCTAAAAAAATTTCAATAAGATATGTACGGCCAAAACAGAACAAAGGTAATAATAGTAAATTAGTGTTTGTAATTGCAGTAGCAAGCGAGAGCCATGGAGAGCCATCCATACCCTCGGTAGTTCGGTACCCTTGCCACGTGGTTGAATGCAACTGTTCTTTGTTCTTGTAGTGTTTGTTTTAGATCATTTTAACATTTCTGACCGAGAGAGATATTATTATTACAAGTACGTCATTTGTTTTATTTTTGTTATTTCCACTGATCAATATGAGTTTAGGTTTATGACCGTTATATATTTTCTTTAAAGCTGAGATTTTCCAAATCGGATGCGTATGCGGTTAGGATGGAGGGACTTGAAAACTGTAAAGTTAATTATAAATGCCCTATATTTTAAATTGGTCCTCAAAAAACATCTTATAAAGTATATCTCATGTTTATTTATTTATTTATTGTATTGTAATTGTCACAACAAACAGTTAATAAGGTATAGACTAAACAGTAACAATGTTAATTATAAAAAATATATTTCTTAGTCTATCCGCTAAAATACGTGTGAAAAAGCATTGCCTAATTAACACACCGTGTAAATATAAATAACATACCGAAATTAAAAGTAATTTTTTACACAATAATAATAAAACAAAAATAAAAAGAAACATTTATTACCTGTTTTTTTTTTAATCCAAATTAAATCTATAAATTATTCTCAATTTAAACAAAAAAAAAAATTTATACGCATGACATTTATATTTTGCACGCGTTCTAGTAAACAAAAGCTCATATTGTCACATTTTAATAACAGGCCGGTATTAAATCCCAATCGCGGATTACCATCTGACGCAGAACAACAATGCTAAATCCAATAATTACGAATAATTATCACTTCATCTGAAGGGTGAACGCGAACAGATGTGACGACACCGGGCCGACCAGTGTATCGTTAATAATTGTTTTTTTCACGTAAAGCCCGGCCCCATGTAATTAGCTATTGACGTTGATTCTCTTTGAATAATTATAATGCAACCCGGTGGACGGTGAAGAGGACTGTAGCTATATGAGTGTTGATTTGGGAAAGGGAATCTGGTTGTGATTTATTTGCAGATTTTTTTATGTGTCTCAAAGTTTTTTTTAATATTTGCATTAACTATGCAAATGTCAATGAACTAGAAAAACAATTGTTTAGGCATAATATGCATTTGAAGATAAGAATGACACATAGTTATAGTATGTTTGCATTGAATTTGTTTCATCATTTTAAATTGTATGTATTCCGATAAATATGGGTGTAAATCCTGCTACTTTTTTGATGTAGTCGCGTTCAAAATACTAAATATAGTGTACATGCATGATACCAGCTGTAATAATATGCGGCAAAGATACGATGAATTTTCGCATCGCAGAAATCCGTTTACCTCATTTTCATATCCCTGTATTGAGCTGCATATTATATTAAATAGGATGAAATTATAGTAACGCATTTTTGTTGTATAATATTTTGTATGCATTTTTTGTTCACTATGACATTTACCAATTACAAATTATTAATGGAAACAACACCCTCGTCTTTTGTATTTTGTCACTGTTTTTGTGTCGCATAAATTGGCATTCATTTATTTTATAGTTGTATGCATTAACAAAATAATATTATTATTACGCAAAAGATGGTTGATATGGTAGTAAAATATATTTATTTATCCTAATCTCAAACATTTTGCATAAACAAAAAATGAATGAGATGCAACATCTATACATAAACATCACAAAGTAATGAAGTCATTCGTAAAACCGAGCAGAACTTCATAATGCCGGTTACCAATTAACCCTTCACAAATTATTCCGTCGCATATTTAAATATTTTGACCCCCGGCAAAGGAGTATAATCCGTTGTTCAACATTCATATTTATTACATCGGCCGTGTAAGCGACTGTAATAGAATAAGCCATTGTGCCAGAAGGGCCGATTTAACCCTTTCATAGTGCTAAGAGAAAGGACTGCTAATGGCCTTATTCCGACTAATGATGCCCTTGCAGGGGTTGTTACTGTTGCGAGATGAAGTGATAAGTCGCTTTATGAATTTCTATTATTTGTGACTTGGATTTGGTGGTATTATTACTTGTATATGCAAGCACAGAATCGATTACCAAATATAAAGTGTGGATGGTTTTAAAAATATGAAGAATGAAATCAGATTAAGAATAAGGACGTTAACTAACACCGGTCTTAAGCGATATTTTTAAAATTCGCAATTATTTGTTTGTTGGATATCCTGGAAACTTAAATAAGCAAAAAACAAGTTAGGACATGTACCTAATTTTATATTGTAATTATAAATTGATTGGAATGTTTTGGTTAAATAGTTTTTATTTATTTCAATAATTTATTATTCTGTGAACTTCATGCTTACCTAGTGATGATGGAAAATATCTACATTTTCATTAACACATATGTTACTATCCAATCAATTATGGCACTAGATTGAATTTTTTGAAATTTGATGTAACTTTCCTTTAAATTTCTAATGTATTACAAATAATGATAGACGAGCACACAAAATCGCAAAAAATAAGATTGTGGTAGTCTGCATTCGTTAATAATAATTTAGGCTTAAAATAATAATCCCTAATCACTATTCGACGCGTGCTCAGCTGGTGGATTTGAATAATGATTTTTGTTTTTTCATCAAAAAAGTAATTGCATTACATTATCGCCCCTAACCTAATAACAAACAAGCACCCTTTGTTTGGTGTCTGAAAAAATAGCTTAAGGGCTGAAAGATGATAATGATCATTTTTTCATCGGTTGCGGTTAAAGGTAACTGTCCACATTTCGTATGTACGCATCGGATTCTTTATTTTTATAGAAAATACGTTCCGAATGAAGCGAATCACTGAATACACTTGTGTGATATTCTATACAAAGAATATTATTAACCGTGAAATCCATTGCGTCCTAAGCGTGTCATCCCGATATGTGGACAGCTAGCTTAATAAGACAAAAAATATCTTGCATCCCAATCAGTGGCTATGCAAATATGGGCAGATGTTCGTACTTTACCGAATCAATTTTATGATAATAGTGCCTTATTAGTTGGTTTTCCGATGTTTGGTGATGGTCCTATCTACATAATGTAAACGTGTTCAATGTTTCAATTTGGGTAAATTATAGGGTATTTATCTTGGAATCTAACGTTTAGTTTTTACGATCTTGTAATGTATGATTATTGTGAGCTTATGTTTAGACTTTTAAGTTTTATTTCTTGTCTTTAAATAAAGGTATTTTTTTAATTTACGTCTATTCGTTTCTTATAGGGAAGTCATCATAAAGTGCCGTCTGACTATTTTTTTGGTTTATAAGTAACAGAAAGTTGTTACTTTATAATTATACTGTCATCTAGAAAAGAATATTTTTTAAAAAGTCATAATGATTTTTATAAGAATTACAATAAAACGCTCGGACATAACAAGCAAGTTCAAAATTTGAGTTTTCAATTTCTTTTACCTAATTATGACAATTTATGTAACATCATAATGGAAGCGAGTTTTAAATTTCCAATAAAAGCAACGTCATTAAATTTTAATGTTCCCAATAAAACCAATTTATTTACATTACATAAATTTCACACAAACCGATAATATCAACACTCTATCGGTTGTCAAACCATGAATTGTAGTGAAATCCAATACCAGTCGAAATTAATTCTGAGTTTAAAGTGTCAAAAGCAATAAAAATAGACAATGCCGTGATTTTAGATAAGCATAAAACGTTGAATTATAAATCAGTTGTTAATTGTTCGGATTTAATCGTCACATAAATCGTTTACCAACATTAATTACTTATTCTTAATTGGGAAAGGCGCGAGGTTATTTCTAGCTTCTTAAGGCAATATCTTATGACAACAGCGAAGATAAATTCTTTCAATTGATAAGAATGAAATATAATTTTTTTCTTTGTAGTTGACATTGGAATTTATTTTTAAGATTTTTTTATAAATATACGACAAGGTTTGGTCTTAAAATTTAACAACAAAAAACAGAAATCTTAATATCAAATGAATACAATTAGTTTTTAATATATTATTTCGCAGATCATGGAATATATCCTAATGTTTATGAATTTTAATGAGAGGCAGTTACGTATCTTAATTTTATTTATTATTTAAAAAAGATTTGTGTCTTCCGCCAAAACCAATTTAACGCCTACGCACATGTTTATATGAAATTTATTCAATCAACAGAATTATGTTATTAAACAAGAATTCCACAGAACTTGTTGTTTTAATTACAACTGTCATCAATATTTATAACCATGGGATTAACTGTTATTTAGCGTGATAACTCATAATATATATCTCAAAAATATCAATAATCGTAAACTGTGACATAACATTTAGGAAAAACCACTTCATTTCGTTATTAATTATGTTAATTGACTAAGACTAATTTAAAGCTATAAAATGATTTTATAATTTTGATGTCATTATATAAATTGTTTTTTGTTTAAATTCAAATTAAAAAAGAGACCTTAAACCTTGAAGTCTAGAGAATTTGCTAAAATAATCTTAACAGCATATTATCAGATATAAAAATCATGCTCTTTTTAATTTATTACGACAAATTATATAATATTTAGCTTTAGATTGACAGCAATAAAATCTTGATTACTTTAATCGACTCGACATGTTTTATATTTGCCAGTCAATTAAGACCGGTTTGATCGAATAAATCACTTTCTTCTGTCTAAAGATATAAGACAACATTTAAATAAGTTTAGACATAATGCATATACAAAATAGTAATTTGTGAACTGATATCGATTACAATTTATATCCATTTATAGGTGTGTTGAAGCTAGTAGAAATTAAATATATAAAAGGTGGATAGTAAATTTTAAAACAGAGGACCATTATTATGTTCTTTGTTATCTTCTGTCTAACGATTAACTATTTTAAGCCTTCTCAAGTTGTGTAATGTGTATCCCTTTTTTCGAAAGTTAAACGCACTATGAAATTTGGCAAAGTGAAGTGTATAGGAGAAGTAATAATTTTTTAAAAAGAAAAATAACACACAATCATAACGCAAAAAAATGCATTAGAAATAGGTGCCTAAGTTTTTCGCTATAACGTAAAAGCCATAGCTTTAATATAAATAAACAATTATTGATAACGTCATGTCAAAGGAATTAAAACTTTTTATTAAAAATGGTCACTAGCAATTTGTAAGTACAAGCAAAGAAGCATAAAAAATATTCATGTTATACCTAAATCAGACGAGCTTCTTTATATATTTACACACAAATCTTTTATTTGTGATCCCAAACACGTAATTTGGGTTAAA
>LQNK01000030.1:619889-687297 GCA_001586405.1 Phoebis sennae | reverse complement strand
AGAGATGCTTCACTCATTACGGGACACCCTGTATATTTACACACAAATATTTTATTTGTGATCCCAAACACGTAATTTGGGTTAAATAAATATTACACCTATTAACTTTATGACGCGTTTTTGGAAGTTATTCACGGCGTAGTTCAACAAATTTAATTTACATGAAGTTTTTATTTATTTAATCTCGCTTGTGGCGTATGCGCAGGCGCACCGCAGGGTGTCTGAGCGTTCAAAACCATTGTATTCATACTCGCCGTGACATTCGCTTTTAAAAATTATTACTTTATGATTAAAATTAGAATTCAAAATGTTTCTAAAAGTCTATTTTGTGGAAGTATATATTCTTAATGGTCATAGGCCTCATATTATATTTCAAATAGATCAAGGTGTTCATTTTGTATTGAAGGGCCGTTCTACCATAATATGTTTAAAATTCATAATATTTTGCCTTAATTGGCATGATATTTTAACATGTCGACAATTTATATGAGTCGAACACAATGTTCGACTAATATAAATTGTATCAATGAATATTGATGTTGTTTATTCGCTTAATGATGGAATATAAAAAAATAATTTACTAATATGTAAGTTCAATTTAAAATATCAATCATTCTTCACACAGTAATTTTTTATTATGAAAACGGTTTTTGAATTTCGTTGCCTTGCTTACTGTAATGTTTTGTACCTAGTAGCTGCCAATAAATACAATTTTGTAATAGTAATAGATTATTATGACCGCATAAAAAGTACAAGTTGGTTGTATTTACAGTATGTAAATACTACAATATTTTCTTTCGTAAAACCAAAGCGAGGGCGTTAATAAATACTTTTACTCTTAACTTCACTCGAGTTCACGTCTATCACCATCCTATTGATAAAACTTCACAATAAAACAGCGATCAGTACAAAAACAAGCAAACAATAGCATACCAACGCTCGATTAATGATGTACGAGTACAGAGCATATAAGCCATAGGCACGGATATGAACAAACTTGGTTTTGCAAATTTCATAAGAATTAGAAATATATTTTGAATAACTGATTAACTTAAGTGGCAACCAGAAGAATAATGAAATTTAAAATTATTAGTAAAAGCATTTATTAGTACAATATAGTTTCACAAAATATCTGCCAATATTAATTAGCTGGGCTAACTATTCTGTGACAACTTGCTTTCCATATTATGCGATGTCTCTTTTCCTAATAAGCCTGGAAATCGTAGATACACTCTTTAACACAGGTGCTAACATGCTACTGCACCGGGAATCAAGCATCTCAGTTTATCTTTATGTTAAAATGGAGAAATTCTGACGAAAATATTATGCTCTAATGTGATATTTTCGCATCGACTTTTCCAGAGGAGACGCTATCACCCTGCCGTAGTGTGGAACAAGCAAAACGCGCTAACGCTCTGCAGTTCTTTATACTCTACGTTGGTGACTCCTACACATAGCCAGTTGACATTATGTAAATATGGTCCCTCTTTACACTGTACTCATTATGCCGGAGATTCGTTAGGTGAAGAAACACGTGTTGGTTTATCGGTTTTATTGTAAGGAATTTACTTTGAAACTACTTAATTTATAACTTAAGAAAATTATCCTTTTTTCTGAATTAAGGGTAATAAACTAATCAAAAAAAGTATTTCCTTAAGAAAATATTAATTGTAAAGGCATCGTTTCATTAGTAGATAATTTATTAGATTGTTATTGAAATCTTGATATATGTAAGCTTTTCCCCGCAAGACAGGCTAAGCCTAGTGCGAGGTCCATTGATAATATTGTTAAAAGTTATTTCGCAAATGACTGTAACATTTAAACAAGACTTAGTAAATAAAATATTTATAATGTTTTTATTTTTTGCAGCAAAAGTTATTACTTTCTATTACGCATTTACACTTCTATAATACCTTGTGACATATACAAAGCAGACATTACTGTCTTCAAGTAACTGTACCAGTTAGCTGTGACGACCCGCCCTTTCTTGATACATTCCAAACAATTCTTACCACAATGAGACGATTATAATCCGTTATCTATTATAATTTAACCAGTCCAGCCGTGGGCGAGAGAAAACAATCGGCCCTCTTACTCTAATTTAAAAAATATTCAGATAACATCTGTAGAATGATTTGATTAATTTAAACAAGGCTTTATACAAAGAACAGGGTTAAATGACTGACGGGTGGCGATATAAATCGATGTTTAAGTAATTATTTGGTAATGAATTTTTAATAGTTTCATTTTTTTGCGTTAACTTATATTAAAATAATTTACTGATAGCGTTAGTAGATTCATTTTTAATTGCGAGAGCAACATGGATTTTATGTTACTATTTAGTTTTGATTGCTTTTGATCGACAAATAGTGGATACTGTTTTCTTTTTTATGTATGAATATAATATTCCGAGAACGGGAACCATTTTTTGGGTTAAAACTTGTATGATACCTATTATTGAAGACCCAATTGGCGCAATGGATACAGCAATGGTCTATTTCACACCCATTCACAGTCCAATTTAAGGTTATAAGTTTAAGTATTATTGAAATTACCTTAAGATCCACTAGGGTCGAAATGTTTATTAGATTGTTTTAGCTCACGAATATTGCAAATTTTATTCATCACGTACTTTAAATGCTCTATAAACGTCAATGAAAAAGGCTAAAATATCCTCAAATTTCATCATAAAATCTCATTAAAGACGTTCATTACAATCCTCCCTTATAGAGCCATTATAAAGGCGATCAGTTTTCCGCGTGGATTCGCACGAACCGTATCAATTATGGAAATACCGCGTTTAATTTCCTGGACCAGATTAACTAAACCCCCTCTCACTCATAAATTTGATTTACGGGACTAAGTTTAAAAATATCGGATTACTAATTCAGAAGTGCGAGTGAACTGGATTAAATGGTGAAAAATTTAGGTGTATAAATTGCTATATACCGCTTTAATTTTTTACGCAGTGGCGTGGATTATACTTACGAAAAATTAAAGAAAAAATAGCAAAAGACAAAATATCTCTCACAAAATACCTCATATTGTATCTTTCTTCTACCTCATGTGTCCAAATGCGTTGCATTGTGTCAACTTGTACTGTAATTGTAACTGTAAAGTTATAATGAATTTATAAATTTATTTATCGAAAATATTCCCGTAATGTTACTCTGTAGGTCTCACTAAAATTAATGTAAGAAGTAATGTATCTCATATCAGCATATTTTGATTATTGAAATAGCTATGAAGTCGTACGTCTAAATAAACAACCGCGAAGCTTTATTAATTTTTGATCAATTTATTATTTTACATACAGTTGAAGTTCAGATATAAATAAAACATTAGATTCAATTAATATTCACTTAAAGTAAATAAATAAAGCAAATAATTAAGGAGGTGACCGGAAATCGACTATTAAATTTCAATTTACCTTTTAGTGTAAAATATTCATAATTAAATGTTTGATGTAATGTAATAAAAATAATTTAATTATGTAAATAATTTTATTACAGAACAAAAAAAAAATAAAGAAGAAACATAATATTATGAAGAATTTTAAATGATACTTTTATTTTATTTACAGATAAATTATTTTAAAAATATAAAAGCGTATACCTGCGGCTTCAATAAAAGGTATCCTAGAGCACTTGTTCCAAATATTTTTTTTTATATCCAATAATATATACGAAATTCCCTCAAAATCAGTTCAGTAATTGAGGCGTGAAGGACATACGACCCTTATAGTATTAACAGGATTATACCGCATTTTAACAAGAGCTTAATTTAATACGTACCGCAATTCTTCAACCCCGATTACAAGGAGTACATCAAAAAGTCAAGATTTATACTATAAATATACTTTTTTATTAATTAAATCTCAACAACGATTGCCTAATAGCACGTTCTGCCTCGTGCATTTGAAAACACCGAGAAAGCAATACAACGCATGTCGAATTAAATAGTTTAAAATACAATTGAATTACGTGAATTTCCTCGTCCAGAGAACAAAAGCGTTATTAAATACGTAATTATTCACATTTACTTGCGAGGTTTTAATTCGAAGCCTTCAAGGGAACGGTTCTAGCTGAACTAATTGCTGGCGTGGGTCGAAATAATTTTGTTTGTTGCTTCTTAAATGACCCCACCCATTTATGTTTATTAATGTAATTAGGTTTTGTTTTAATTTCGTGTAACAAGAAAGGGTAATTTTATGTACTTATGTCAATAAAGTTTAAATTATGGACCCTAGAAAAGTCCCGCGTCTATTAGGACATGGGGCAGATGTAAAATCCGTTTCATTGATCAATTTTTATTTAGAGGCAAATAGGTGATCAGTCTTCTAGGTCCTGCTTCCACTGGGGATTGAACCCAGGAACTCTTGGTTGTAAGGCCCAACGCGCTAACCACTGAACCAACGAGACTTTCTTTCCGATAAACCCGAGAACTGAGGAGAAATTAGAATAAAAGGTTCGGTTTGAATTACGTTACGTAAGCGTTCATGTTTGTATATCCAACAAAACAATGAAGATATGGTAAACTGAATACTTGGGCCCAATATCCGGTTTGGTAAAATTTGAACCAAATAGTATTTGCTAATATTCTGTGAAACCAGGAATTGGCGCGTCACTAGTATCAATATATAAAACTGCAAAAAGTATGAGGATAATTGTGCAGTTACACACAGTCCGATAAAAATCTAGTACAATAGAAATCGGTGACTAAATTTTCAGTGATTCATTAAAACTTGAAAATGTCATTACCGTGATAAGAATACAAACACACGAGGAAAAGTAATTTGTTTCGTATTAGTCTGCGAGATTCGTGTAAGAATTTTAATTGTGCACTTTTTATGGTCATTACGTGGTGTCCCAGTTTGGGAATACAGCTACATTATAATACATACGCCTATTTAAAGTAAATGTCCACAGATCGGAATCGAACGCATCGCAACGTATTCAACTTAATATTCTTTGTATAGAAAGAAAGAAAGAAAAAAATATTTGCAACAACTATGCACAAACATATAATATTTTATAAAGATAAACTTAAGAAATAAACAAAAACAATTGATAAATAGATAAGCACATAATTGATGCGAAAAGGTTCGAACTCAGCATCGTGCTGGTCTTCTAGTGAAACTATTAAGACAGCAGTCCCAATCTCGTGTACAATTTAAATTAAATGTATGCAAGTTAACTTTAAAATAGCATGTAATCCTGACTTATAAAAACACGAAAGAAAGAAGCACAAGCAAATTGGACAAAGCAGGTTAATACGCATCCAAGTATTTACATATGAAAATTTTACAAATGTTGATTCTTTATGTTTTAAATCATGTATAAAGAAAGTCACACATGAGCGGCCACTGAACTGTCACGTACGGTTTGAATTTTCCATATAAAGAAAAAATCCTATACGTTCAATGCTGACATGTGGACGCTTAGCTTTATACTATGATGAAACGAACAAAAGAACACTTGAATACCGCGCCGCGATGTATGTATGATAAATAATTTGTTAGTTCATAAATCTTATCTTGAAGAGTTGATAGTTATAACCAAATTGAACATTAGTATTTTAAATATTGTACGGTCGTTTTTGTTATAAAGATGTAACAAAATAGTGTCACAATTCATATTTTTTCGTCTGATTGCAAGAGCTTCATACTGCCCTGCCTGCCTCTCTCGATGTAAAAAATACTTTCTTAAACTTTTAATAAATATCATCTGCAACACTTGGAGAATAGTAATATCGTACTAGCTTCTATCCGCGGCTTTGCTCGCGCTAAATTTAATAAGCTTGGCGCTTAAGCTAATAAGCTTGGTGATATGATATATTTTATTTAAATTAAAAAAGATAATAGATTAATTAAATAAAGATAGGCCTATCTGTGTACGAAAGTTCATCATAATCTGTCCAGTAGTTGAAGCGTGACTAACATACAAACAAACTTTCACATTTATAATATGCCATAAGAATCGTTAAGGATAGGGGCAAAAAGAGGTTCCGTGGATGGGCTGGACTGGAATCACTATGAATGATGCTCCTAAAAGTATGCATCTAAAAATTGCTAGATAAAACTTGAGCATTGTCTTATTGCGCGATAAGTAATAAAAAGATATCTTTATGAGGATCATACCACACCCAACATCATTATCAACAAACATTTGTTTAATGCCGAATTTCTGTGAGACTGTGACACTTTTTTGACTTATTGTTTCGAAAAAGAATTTCAGTTTTAAATATTAATTCGCAGTTATAACAAAAGAGTTGTATGACTCACAAAGTTACCAGTTACTCATCATACCTATACTAAAAAAAATAAATTGATTAATGAAGCATTACATATAATTTTTCATCGCAGAAAAAATCGTTTCTATAATAATTGTTTTTCAAGAGAAACCTAGATAATGTCAAATGTCCATGTATACCACCTATTTAATGATAAGTACCCTACTATTCGCCCAATTTAGCAAAGACAGAGCTCAATTAATATATTATACACAAAAAATATGTTTTCTTCTATTCTATATTGGCCACCTCGTTGGTCTAGTGAGGAGCCAGGAGCCAGCCAGATTCATACCCCCTGGAGACGTGTCGTAGGAAAAAATTTTTCCTTTGACAGGCACAAAATGGGCTCACCTCTGTACTGCCTGGATATAAAAAAATGATCAATGAAACGGATTAACCACCCGCCCCATGTTAGTTTAAAAACATACGACAAGAGTGTAAATATAACACTTTACCCGTTCATTTGATCGAATCCTCACATAATTATTACATTCGCTCAGTTACGTTCTGCCTTGAATGCGTACTTCGTGAAGCCTTCTTAGTATCGACTTATCGAGCGTGCCATCTAACTATTATATTACCGAAATACCACTTTAAATGCAACCCGCCTAACCCTATAATTAACTTGAATATAACCTGCAGTTTACATGAACAATAATAATGAGGGAAATGTATTTTCAACGAAAATTCACATGTCGAAGCAACTCCCATGGAATTGCAGTCTGTGATTTATTCAACAGTGCGGTTAGACAGATGTTTGTACACAAACTATTATCAACTTTAATTTTCAAGGCAGGGCTTCACAGAAAATTAATTTATAGTTTCATATCTCTCACATAACAATCGTTCAATAAATTACAATTCAATGCATTTCTTGCAAAAGTGCTAAAGAGATTTTATTATTCGTATGCGTCATATCACTTTTCTATATTTACCAGCGATTTTCTGGGTAAGAATACTTTTAGGATTGATTTTACAAACTTATTCTTATCATCATAATACTAGTCGCTCACTCCGAGCTAGCTTCGCTTTGAACATTGATCAAGACCTCGCTCATTTTTGCACTCAATATTTATCTTTACTATTTGCGTACAAAACTTTATCAAGATCGGATAAACCGTAATCTAGATATCCTCGGATATATGCTTTAATCTTTAAAACTAGAATAGGTTTTGTTGTTTTTTTAAAGATGGATGATTCATGCATTCGTGGACGTGCAAAGCCAGTGCGATAGTTGACGATAAAAGAAAGCGTTAATTAGGTTTCTTTTGCATTATGAATGGGTTTCCTAGTAATATCGTTCGTCAAATACGGTTATCTAAAGGACCGCTATTATATTAAATGGTGTACGTGGTTCATATCGGACACCCACATCGCGACAGCGGCAGCCGGATCAAAATGTAATTAAATCGTCAATACACGCACTCTATATGAATTGCGTACGAATGTCACGGAAACATAAAGATATGGAAGTGATACAAAAAGTCACGTATGTCGACTGATCAGTTATATAGGGACAGGTATATTAACTAAAACAATTTTAAGGGACTACTGTCCAAAAAGCTAGAGTTATAGAAATTTATCAAGTACTAGCTCGCGCTCGTGTGGACTACAATATTTTGTACTTTGTATATTTTCGATGTAAAGGCGGTATGACATTTTTACGACTTTAGGAGCATATATTAAAATTTGCCTAGTGGTTTTTACGTGATTGACCTATATATATAGACAATCAGATGAATAGAAAGAAATTCTAGGTATTAGTTTAGAGTCAATAAAACATCTATATTGCGTGGCATTACATTTGCATTATCACTACATAGTATAAAACAAAGTCGCTTTTTCTGTCATGTGTCATGTTGTATGTCCCTATGAACGCTCAAATCTTTAAAACTACGCAACGGATTTTGATGCGGTTTTTTTTAATAGATAGAGTAACTCATGAGGAAGGTTTTTATCAGCATTGCACCCGTGCGAAGCCGGGGCGGGGCGCTAGTATGTCTATACATCTATAAGTAACTTTGAAGAGGACCTATACTGAACAGAAAAGATTTAGTCAACTCGACAGAATACATCTTGTAAATACTGAATGTACGATTTAACTATTTAAAAACTTCTCTGTCAAAGAAGATGGCAGCCCATAAACACCTGTAACGCCAGAATTGTCGCAGCTTTAGACGTAATAGAAGTGGATTAAGGAAAGGATTATTAAAAAAAGGATAGGATTCTGAAGGAGAGGAATAGATGGAGAATAAAAGCATCCTGGTGATAGCTTAGATTCCCGGAAAAGTTACTAAAGAATATTCAGCCCAATGTCATATTATGCCTTATAGTCAGAAGCATTTTCAATGAAAAAGTTCTAGCGAAGTGTGTGAGTGTTAATTTCAAAAGATTCCCTTAATTTCGTGTCATATCCAGTACCTTTACATCCTCAATTTAACGTATGTAGCGCATCGGTTTTGCCAAAGTGAGCCGCGAAGAAACTACTAATGACCAAAGCCTTCCAAGTAACGGTCGAAGGAATAATAGCCTATGAATTATTGATACAAACTAATGCGATAATACACATGTCCCATTCCTTACAAGGATGTTTAATCTGCGCTATTTATGAACTGATTTTGGCAATAGTCCATGCTGTTGGCGCCAAATAGATACTTTCTTAGGGATATTACGCTTGTTTATGAAGAGGGGAACCCCGTGTTGCTAATATAAGGGTTTTAAATTGATAGATACATTGATTTTTTTTTCACGTGATAATTGAATTCAGACATAAGCTTATGGTCTGGCGATGTAGTAGCCATCATTATTTCTTTACTAAATATCAGTTAAATTATGTTATGGTTATAAAATTATTTTTACCCATTATGCTATTATTTTTAAAATAATTTTTTATGCAATATAAAATAGATTTGATACCATTCTCGGGATGTACAAACATAGTATTAAACTCGCCTATTTGACCCTTCCCCCCTATCTTCCTAACGCCCTTACCACCTTGACTCATGATTCAAAATGAAAATATTCCTTTATCTAAACTATCTCTAAACTAACTCGCCTTTTTCTCCTACAAAATTTTTAAATATCGGATTAACGACACTCCAGATATCGGCAAACATTTGTACTCTCGTATAAACATACACCAGGATATATAGACTCTGAGACCTCACTTCGCTCGATCATAACAAAGATTACTAAACTTCATTAAATTATGTAATTTATGATTCACCAAATATATAAAATAAAATTAAAAAGGTAGAGGTAATTTATTCTCGTAATCTAAACGATAATGTCCGGTGATATACCGCATATAGACAAATGAAATTAGTATCTTTATGCGAAGAATAATTTTAATTAGGATTATAAATTTCTTAAACTCGTTTTCAAACGCTTTAAAACAGAATTAATGTAAGTTATGTTATTGCCTTTTCAATTAAGAATTTAGTTTTTTATATTTTTTTTTGCATTTAAAACAAAGTTCTTAAAAAATGGGTATAATTTTTGGTAATGTTATTTGGAAAACGTTATTCAATCTAATAAAATGATAATGCATTTAATAATTGTTATTTGTACAAGCATTTCTGTTTCTCAATTTAATTTAAGAAGAAAAGAACTTAGATACCGATGAGGATATCTGGATCTGTTGTACTCCATATTTTATATTTTGTAGAGTTTTATCTCGTTGATGCCTATATTATATCAGTAACTCTGTATTCATGCAATTTTACATAACTTATATGTGTAATACAGACGATTATAATGATAATGACCAATTAAATTGCTGATTTGATTTTGGTTGGTTGCACCGAATAATAAAACATCCTATAACTTTTATTGCATGGCTATTTTACCAATTAACAAAAGTAAAATAATCTGCTACGTTTCGAATAATTCGCAGCAGAAGCCGTTAGGATAATCATTATTAGTCAATCGCAAACTCACAGTGAGAAAGATACGAGGTATATATAGATGCACTTATATGCCTTTAATCTTTGAATTGAATATCATCAATAGGACGTTGATGGATTCGCAAACTGCAAATACTATCGCAATTAAATATAAACGCTAATATCTAAAGAAGTCAAACTCCATAGAAACGGTCCACGCTTGAGCTGCGCACACATAAACTCTGTCCAGTTCGAACGCGTATAGTAATTTTTGTGCAAAACTTATATTAATTTAGTTATCTATTCATTCTACCTGTTTAATTTAAACAATATATTAAATGATTAGGTATAAATGTCATTACCACGATAGTTTTTTGTGCATAAACCAAAATTAACAACCCTAGCATGAGAGCCGAGTAGGTATGAAAAGTACATACTTGAAATTGTCTTCTATACCTATATAATTATTTCGTGTAAGGTCGTTGATTCGCGAACGGTCACACAAATACTATCACAATTAAATAACGCATCTCACACACACATTAAAAATTATCTTATTTCGGGAATTATTGCAGGATGTCAACAAGAACTCGTGAACTCAAGCGATTAGACAAAAGCTTTGACGGCACAAACACTCGTTTTGGAGACAATCATTATGAGAAAATCTAACAAATGACTTAAAGCACGGTAATAAAGACGTTCATAGATGTATCCTGTGCAGTTACGAACGACACTCACGTTTCAGATGGATATCTTAGAATAAAAGTACCGCTTCGCTGTGAGATGCCGCAAACCCGGTTATTAGTTAGCGGATATCCAAAACTCGAAATTTTACTAAACTATTTCCTTGTTGCATTTTGATCCTATCTGCCTTTGCATTCTTCTAGCGGTACCCATGGTCAAGATGTACGGTAGCTTGAATATTTTTTTGCTTTGCTATGAATCTCGACATCGAGCCGATGGGCGCAGTGGATACAGCAATGATCTAGTGCGTTGGAGGGTGTGGGTTCGATCACCACGAGTTAATTATAATGAACATTGTAATTTTCTACTGTCTGGGTGTTAATTTATCTTTAGTATGTAGGTATGTATTTACAAAAATTATCAGTTATCTCGTTGCCATAGTACAACCTTTGCTTAGTTTGAGACTAGATGGCGTTGTGTTAAATATGCAGGAATATTTAATTTTAGCCCAAGATCAATGTTCATTATTTTTCTACTATGCGGTATAGATCAATATCTATATGTATATGTTAATAGCCGCTGAAATCACCACCCATAACAACGGATGCCCCACTTGTTTTCTGCTTACTTGAAGATAAAGTAGGAATTCAAGAAATAAGACGTTAATGTTCTTTCCAACATAGAATTAAAAAAAAAACTTGAACGAATCAATGTAGTTCTGACTGAAATTAATAGCAACTGAAATGCAAAACAATTATTTCCAGATAACCGCTGAAAATTAATTATTATTATTACTCACCGATATTCTTTGTTCATTGTTTATCAAATTTATTACAAAAATTGTTTAAATTCGATAGCAGTGTATTAGATTTATATTACACCATAAATAATTTCCCCATATTTACATTCAAACGTCAAACATTAAATAAAAATAAAACGTTTATGCCCGCGACCTCTAAGGAATAACAATACCTACTTAAAATAAAAATTACACATGGTCATTATATACGTTAAATCCATTACCGACCATTAATATGCGGAAAACGAAATAATGAGTAAATCCTATTAAGTAAAGGAGATTGCATCAAAAAGAAAGTCCCATTGCAAATTCGAGTCACATCGTTATTAAAACTCAAATTTGCAATCCCAAAATCTCAATTTAGATAGCCTAACATAGTCATAACTAGAATTAAATGAAGATAACTAAATTCTTCGGGTTCTTTATAAGCCGTATACGGGATGTAATAGTTGTGTCGTGCATTTTTGGCACTGTATTTAACCGGTGAGCATATGTATTAGTCAGCGAGTGGAATGGTAAATAGCCCGTTCGTTTTAATTTTGTGAATAGAATGAATGAATAAATTAACTCGACTGGTCACAGGTGTTTTATCGGTGACAAGGAAGACTAGTAAATAAAGATTTTATTGCGATAAAGTAAATAGTAAAGTAAATTTATTGATACTAAGAATTGAGTAGTACTATTAGAATTTTTATTAGGATTTGTGAGTGTAGATAATATAATAATTTAAGTGTGGTAGAGCCAGTCTTGAATCTTTACTTTTCCACTATCCCTTAAGTTATCACATACCTGTATTCTACTATGTACCTTCATAAAACATAAAAAAGTATATTGCAAAGCAACGACATTCGAATTCCCGCAAAAGAAATTATATTGAACATGGAATACCAATGTGTTTGACGAAACGACATAAATGCAATAATCATTCGCTTCTTAATTTAACTACATTCTAAAGGTGCCATTGAAGGGTAAAGTGACGTTCCCAATAGTTAATTACATTAAATAACCATTTAAAACCACGTCCAAGCGCCGTTACTAGATCGCGGTCAATCTCGATCGTAGAATTTCGTTCAATTCATTCAAAATGCAATACGCATTGCCTGCGATGCCTTCGCGCTAAGAAACGATCGCCATGCCAGCTATGCCTCCGAATAATTATTAAATACGCGTCCATCCTGACAGATGGCTAACATACTCATTATATACAACGATTTATACGACACCTAACTCATTGTTTTTCTCTACATTTACGAAATTCAACGGACGATCCCATTCGGAATTCTAAACACGAACCTTATTATTTTGCTTGCAATGTCACGGAGACTACTTAGAAAGCATATTTCGCAGATTAGTCATTGTTTAAAATGTTTATAATTTAACTTTTTTTACCTTCGAGGTCAATACACCACTGATTTAATATATTTATGCTGATCGCGGACAAATGTCTTTATTTTCGATATATACGTTTATTACGAATTTAAAATTAGACCCCCCTTTTACTGCCGCAATAAAATAAATACACGTATTGAATTACAAAACATAACAGACAAGTAGGCAATAACTTTTATTACTTGGTTAATGTAAATAAAAATAAAATGCTCATGATTTTTTCCCGAATTTTCGACCAATAACTTGAAGCAAATAAAGTTCAAGTATTTGCAAAACAGAAAAATATTTAACTCATATTTCATTTTATAATCGAATATATTAACAATTTCTATAGGTTACAGTTAACTATTCAGGGACGTAAAAACAAATGTATGAAATCATAAATCACTTTCTATTAAATTATTTTTAATTTACGGTCACAAAATTTGAATCCCTGCGAAAAATCTAAATATATCTGATGTATGTTTTAGTGTCCCTATACCAATATTCAGATGCAATAATATGGCAAACTCCTAGATAGGCTAGACTGTAAAAGCTAAAATATGTAAATTGCACATTAAAAATAAAAATGATTATCCATTTAAATCCAAACCGGCTTAACAAGGGCTCATATAATATTCTGCAAAGGATCCAAACAGTTACGCATACAACAAATACCATTTCGCGCATCCGCCTCTGCGCTTACGCATTCATACCGCAAGCGCCATCTGTGACAAGAAAGCGCATAACCTCATTAGAAACCTAACACAAATTGAACGCTACTTTATCTAATAATATTATTATACATATTCAAAAGGGCTCCGTTCGTAATGGTCGAAATGACCCGCATTCGGATTTTAATCGTCCAATTAACATTTGGAGTCACGTTTTGGAAAGACAATGGCCATCTTGAGGGCAGCGTTGGATGGCACATTGGCGGAGTCGAGCTTCCCATATTAATGTTTGTTTGTTAGCGGTAAAACATGTATATATTAAAATGACGTAAGGCTTCAAGCATTTGTGCGTCGGAGTTTCTGAAGAGCAAATTTGGCAATATCTTGATTTATTTTTGTGATGGTTGATGCTAGATTCTTTTAAGTACGATGTAATGACTAAGTGGATTGTAAAAATTTTGAATGTTGCCTACTTGGATATGAGGATACCTTGGACTCATACAAGAAATTTGTGATAATGGGCTTCTTTTAGGATAGGAGAAAAAAGGTATACGGTGTGTTAAAACATTGTTCAAAGTAGAGTAAGTCATGTATAAAGAGTTCGTGTTTTCTACAAATAAGAATTATTTTTATTTATGCTGCAGGCACCTTACATACAATTCTAGAGTTAATTTTAAATATTGTACATGGATCTGACACGTTTAAGAAAAGCAACCGATTAAAGTCTTGCAAATACAGTACGTATTTAATACGAATGGTTTGTCGATAAACTTGGCCAATAACCAACATTGAAGACCATTACTTATTAAACATTTGTATTCAATCAGTCTGCAATCACGTAAGTACTGAAAAGTGGGCCACTTGAAGCTTCTCGGTACAGTCGGGTGACAATTATTAATTACCTTTGCGAACTCATTATTATTCCAATAAAGTATTGAATGTAACGGTCAATTAAGCTTATGTTTGTGGTATTTATTACTTGAGTCATTGCGAAACTTTGGTAGTTGTAGTTGTATAGGGTTAGCAATTGCGGTAAAAGTATGTTTAATATTGCTCTGGAGTCATTTATATTTTAGAAGAAAGACTACATTATACATAACACCTATTAATACGTCAATTATAGGTTAAAAGTAGAGCTTTGCAATATGTAATTGTTACTAAACTATGTATGCATGCTATCCACTTTTTTTAAGCTAATGTGTAAAAATCTAGCCCGATTTTCAATCAAAAAGTCAGACGAATCACCCATAAGCTGTAACCAATGACAAAAAAAAATATCATGCGTTTTTGGCATGACTTATATTTTACCTTTTAAGATTGCTTAAGCATTAACGCTTATTAATTACGCATCATATTTTAATTGTCAACGATTTATGAACACCAACCGATTATCCCACGAATCATAATGACAAAAGTGAAATTTAAATTACGAATTACATCAGAAGTAATGAAATATTATCCGATGCCGACCCAATTTTCACCGTTGGAGAAGGCGACAGCGCGACTTTGTACAAAATAATGAATGCGGGATTTAACATCGAATGCCAGATCCGATCATTGTTATAATTCATCTTGATTTATTGTTGCGTGTAAGGCACGCGAACTGTCGTAAATTAACTGGTTATTACGGAAACAAGACTCCTATTCTTTGTTTTTTCGGGGTTAGAAATATCAATGAGATGAGCTATCTCAAATTTCTTATATCTTCGCTATAACGATTCAATAGGAAATTTTATCACATGCCAGCCTTCGTGCTAAGATGACCCAAGACTTATTAATTTGTTATGGACTTCATAAGTAATCTAGAAACTAAATTCTAAACAGGCATTAAAGACGTAAAAATTGAGTTTAATTTTATGCCTCACAACAGACTGGAAAAAGTATGACAAGATGAGATAATAAGACTATCTTCGTCTTACTTCTTATCTTATTAATTTTCTCATTGTAATAGAGTGACAACTGACTCTATGATAAATCTGATATACTAAGTAAGATAATAGCTTGGTATTTAGACATAGATTTGACACTTTAAAACTATGCGTCCACATCTTGGCATCTTACACTTCAGATTTTATATTCTTTATAGGTATAGATTGTCACACAAGAGCGTCCACTGATCCGCATCGTACAGATCGCATTTTCTATACATATAATGAATCTGATGCGTACATAGTTTTCTAGATTATATTCGCAACATTTAGGCGTTTGAGAGATCTTTATAACATACTTCACCTATTTCTGCCCTCGTACTAACAGTCAAGGAAAACAAATTTAATCGTACATTAAAGCTTCATATAAATAACACTAACAATGACATAATAGTACGTGACACCACCTTATGAATAAAATCTTACAAGAGCAATGCACCTTGTGTTTATAGCCAAGCTTTTATACACGTCCCGAGTCCCAATTAACTGACATGATAACGATAAAAGGATTATTTTACTGTTACATGATTGTGTTTATTTATTCTGACTAGCATTGGAATATCTGTTTTGTACTGGCACGTATTAAGTATTTTAAAACCGCTTTGGATGAAGGCAAAATGGCTTTATTTTGTTCATTAATGGTACTAAAAAATATTTAAATTACAATCATGTTTAAACTGCTTATAACTCTAATGCGTTTGTCTTTAACTTAAGTAATGAAATAAATAGATAAATAAATAATCTGGGACATTTAACACAATGACATCTTATCACACACTTGCTCCCTAGCTTATACTATGGAAACTACAACAGTCTCGGGATTGAAACCCAGGTGGTGTCAAAACAATGTTATTGAGATTTTTCTTACAAAGTCTCAGTCGCAGCCCTGAGTCTGGAAGTTGGCGGTGCTGAAGCATCCCCGTGTCTCGAAGAGCACGTAAAGCCGCCGGTTCTACGCCTGATCTCTCTCCGGTCGTGTTGATCATCGGATTTTTAGAGTGAATCTGTGATTGCGCACGCACTATAATATCTCTTGCGTACCTAGCTAGGTCAGACTAGCCAATACCAATTTCCGGGACAAGAACTTTCTTTTCTCGGATGACAACCTACCTTTGTATAAAATATTATCCAAACCGATTGAGTGGTTTAGTCATGAAGAAGAGACATATAGATAGATTCACTTTTAATTTAAAATTAATGGGGATCGAGCATCAAACTAATACCACCCAAATTTACTGAGTAATCAATAGTTTTATTGGTACCAAACCGTCACCTGCACCTATCTATTCCTAATCAACGCTCGAAGCATACTAAATAGATTTTTAATTGTCCTGAATGTAGCTTTGAATAATGAACGAGTTGATATTCAAGGAATGAGCAGTAAAATGGCGTTAAATCTTTATCTAGTGATTTTATTGGTTCATACAAGTGTATGGGCTGTGGAGAAGAATTTAATGCTACGAATCACTTTGTTAAATCTATATATTATTTGCTATTTTATTATTTTTTGTTTAAATTCACATTTTACATGATAATGCTTCATGCTATAATTTATATTATAGTTCATGTTTTTACTATAAATTTTTATTAAAATTTTTGTCAGTAATGGACGCCCATAGAATTACTTCAACGTCAATATCAAACCTTTGAGATAAGAGACCCTAATCAGCTGCACCTATAGGGATAGTAACTCTGCTCCGTTTTCCTTCATTTTTGTACTTCCTAACTCAATAACTGTTATGTGATAATGTAACAAATATCTGCATGTCTACAAAATTGAAACGATATGCGTCTTCATTGCTGATTCGTACGAGGAATGGAATTTATCTATCTTACCAGTACATTACAGTCTGGAAATATTTAAACAGTGCGTGAATAGGCATCTCTTAGATGAACATGCTCCATCATAGGCCACGTAAACGCTTACCATCAGGGTAACTGTGGCCAATCAGTATAAAAAAAGTTACTGATATTGCGGTTTTATTGGAAAAGTGGAACTAAAATATTAAATCATAGATACTTCAATACGGCAATAGACGATCCACAGTACCAAGTTAACCGCGTAGTGGTAATCTATGTAAACATACAAAGCACAAAATGAATACTCATAAATCATCATAAATTTTAATTAACATAGCATTATCATACAATTTCTCCAATCAAAAGAACTATCTGAGTGACTTATTTTCATAGACCTATCCACTTTCCTTATGCATCTTATAACACCTGTATTGGAATTTATTTAATTGCTTTGTCGCTTAATTGGTTTGAGCTTTATCGGAGTACAGTTATTACTAAATATCACATTCCATTGTTGAGTTTGTACGGGAAGTAGTTGAATAGGTCCATATAAAGGGTCAATGGAAGTGATTATTTATAAGTGGCCGCTTAAACCCAGTATCACTCGTAGTGACTAAGATCATAGTAGAGATACCTCGTTGGGTTTAATTTATTTTCTTCGGGAAGGTGTCTAATGACCCGTTGCGTGTGGCCTGACATTCTTATCGACTGGAGGCGCTTTGATAATAATTTTAAATATTAATGTCAATATTATTTCGACTACCTGCGTCATTTTAATCACGGATAACCTTTCTGAGGTGTCGTATCGTTGCGTATTTATCATTATTAATTGGTTTTATTTGAAGTTTGTTTTGACTTTATCTTAGAATTCATAAAAAATGTACAGGTTTTATAAGCTTATGTTTATACTTCAAAACCTCTTTCTCAAGAAAAAAATGTAATTTATCGTCGATTTTTTTCTTATTATTATTCGGTCATTATAACCAATTGACCTTGAATTGATTGACAATTGTCTGATTGAAATACTAAGCAATTTTTAAATATATAATATATTTAAAAATAGCTTATCTTATAAATACATCGTAACCATTTTATTAAATGTAATAATACTGCGCTTTTAATCCGAAATCTTATATTAACTATTGTTAATATATTACCAAGTGTAACCAAGCAATACTTCATCATCAAACCTTCATTTTAAATTAGTACAAAATATATTTACATGTTAATTCCTTGAAAATAACATTCCACCGGCGGGCGCTAAAAGCTGGCCTCGTGAACGGGTAAAAAAAATTAAAAACCTCATGTCCCATCCGAGGTGTAAAATAAACAGTCCAAGAGGCTATTAAGAGCCGGTCCTTGGCTTGTATTAATTTGTATTTAAGTGTATTGAACAAGATAAAGTAAATATATGAGTACGGGCTCGGGTCACGGCGGGATTACGTGTCTCGTTTCTTATTGCCTTTGATTTCTATCGGATTAATGAAATTAAAATCGGATATTGCTATGTTACGTTTTAGGGACGGCAAATATTTGTACGGATATAGAAAATATAAAATGGAATTTGAAATTTGATGGAACTGATGGATGTAGGAAAATAAATATAGGAAAGTATGATACGGGACATACAACAGTAATATTGCAGGTCTTCCTTTTTTTAGTGGAACAGAGGTAGGAGAAAGGAACGTGCGAGTCCCCTGATTCTGAATTGAGTATCGATGCTCATGCGCACATTGTTTTTACAATTGCGTTATTGGCTTTAAGAGAGGAGGAAGAGGTAATGGAAGAAGTACAATGGTAAATGGATGGATAAGCAGAGCTATATTGCTTACAAAAAGTAAAGAAGTACCTAGTGGTAGTACCTTAAATCTTACCTTAAACTTTCGATACATCGCTGTCACAAAACGTGTGGGCGAAGTTACTTACCATTTTTGCGAATCTCTTTATCATTATTGCGAAGACTTTTAACAGAATGTGATAACGAACATTTATCTATTATTAGAATAAACTAAAATAATTGATATTGTAGTAGATGTCTTACGATATTGACAGGTACTGGAACGGATTCCAAGACAGTCAATCGTTGCCTTGAAAAGGGTGAGAGTTCAATACTCTTTGGCAAAAAGACATAGGCAAGAGCCTCCTGTCAAGGTATAGTATGTTTTATTTAATTTTAAATATTTTTCTTCTCAAACATAATATAAGTGTATACATATTACACTTGGTTGTATACACAAAAAAAACAAAGACAGTATTATAAATATTTATTTATTTTTTATTATAGCTTAACGACTAACACTTAATGCTTACTGTTCAATTAAGTTATGAAAAAGTTTATATCTAACTAAAAGATAGACACAACTTTACAAACAATGTAACAGTGTGCATTATAAGTTATGTATAAAACTTAAAACATGTTTCTTGGACATTTTAAAAGTTGATACATTTAAATCAATTTCAGTTTCGCTAAATATTAATAACCATTTTTCCCTCGATTATTATATATTGTAGGTTTTAATATTTTATCCAATCACTCAAATTATCCTTAAATAAGCGCTAATGAAACCGTAGTATAGAAGAATTTCAGTCACTATAAATAGTATGAACCTATTTAATTCTTATACTAAAATAGTGTTTATCTGAAATAGCTCTGAAGAATGATCAAGACAGTTTCCCGCCGTGTTAAATCACCGTCCTGCTCAAATGAATATTACTAATACAATCTTCTCATAATGTCGCAAATGCGTTTGTCATTCTGACAAAAGTAAAATAAATAACGGCAATACATTTTAGCTATTTTTTGATACTAAATTAACAACCTCATAAATTATCATCATTTATTTTATTTCTTAGTTTTTGAGGATGGATTAATTTTAGTTTCGTAGGTCAAGAAATGAAAGTAATTGCAGCATATTTAATTTATTGCAATTATTTTTAGTTTTTTAGTGTAGTGTAGTTTAGAATATTTAAAGAATAACTTAACATTATTTCGTACTAGCTCTGCCACGTGATTTTACTCGCGAATATCTCCCTTTCCCGTCGGAATTCTGGTATAAAGTATGCTATGTCCTTTATCGAAGTTCAATCAATCTAAGTACAAAATTTCATTCGTATCGGTTCAGTTGTTTATGCGTAAAGAAAAGACAGACATATGGACAGAGTTACTTTCGCATTTACAATATTAGTAAGGAGTATGGAAGTAAGAGTTCTTGCAAGAATTTAATAAATTGCGTCATGCTTGGCTTCTCAAATTAACAAAGGATTATTTATAGCCTTAAATCTTTAAATGTTATGAGCATACGAAATCGAAGGAAACGATCTGAGTCACAGCATTTCCCAAAACAAACTGAGGTTCCGTTGTTTTAGAGTTCCTTACTAGATTTTATAACCCTGCTTTTTCACCTCTTCTGCATATTGGTAAAAGTGTATATAATCGGATAATGTGTATAGAATCAAATCAGACTTTATACTACGACTTCAATCGACTTGACTTTAATTTACGTGATTACTTTCGGAACTGGTACCACAGCTAGCTAACTCTTACGCGCGGCCTCGCTTCCGTAGCTTAACTTTCTATAATCGATTAATGGTCTATCTAACACAAAACTATTTTTCAAGTTGAAACAAGATCATTCATGGGATTAGCACCTTTAAATACACAAAGTTCTCAACTTTATAATTTATACTAATACTATGAAGAGGAAACATTCGTTTGTTTGTTTATTTGTATTGAATAGGCTCCGAAACTACAGGACCGATTTGCATGAAATTTTGTACAGATGTTCTTTGAAACCCCAGGAATGACAAAGGATAGTTATAAAATCCTACAGGAAAGGGATATTTATGCGGATGAAACCGCGGAGCTCAGATAGTATTTTTTTTTAATTACCAACGCTTTATTTATACATTTTCAAAATTATTAAATATGTTTAGTTGGATTTAAATATAACAAACAATTATAGGTATATACAACATGCCAAAAATAAAAGAAAACTAAAACAACCTTACTTAAATTTTAAAATTAAGCTAACAATATTTTTATTTGAATATATTTTATGAGAAGTTATGTCACCATCAATATTAAACAAATATTTTCTGGATTTTGTTTGGAGAGTAAGTGTTTATGTCCCAAAATAGTACTATAAGTATTGAATATATATAAAAATAAATTGACCAAACATTAGCGAACATTCAAAGGCGTCTTTAATACACGCGGAGTGAAATTTCAACAAACACAGCCTATAAAAATTACCATAATCAGTTCCAAAACCAGGTCTACAGTCCGTTCAACATTCGTTTACTATCATAGAATTAATTTTAAATTATATACCGTTTAGTTATTTCAATTCCTAATTATGTCACTGCCTGCTGATATGAAACTTAATTTATTTATGTCTCTAATATCTATATTATTATAGTAGCAAGAAAAATTGTCCGAAAATATTATTGAATGCAGGTTATTTATAGACGAGATATAGGGAATATTAGGTTTTCAGTGAAAGGGCAAACTTATTTTAAGAACTACTTGGGAATTTATTATAGTTTACATATTTATAATATACCTTCGGAGAACACACAGGAATAATAACATAATTTTACTAATATTGACACAATATTCTAACGTAAGGACCATTTTTGGGGAGGTGTTTCAGGCAAGCTGAAAACTTGTCTGATGCTTCTCCTATTATACCCCGACATGAACCTGGCTAGTCTTAATTGTTTTGAGCCTATATAAAATGGAATCAAAGTCAAAGTCAAAGTCAAAACGTTTATGCTATAAAAAGTTTTTATTTTCCGTTTATCTAGAACCCATTGATAATAATATCAGTTGAATGACTTTCTTATGAATGAAAATCAAACTAATTTAATGAATAATTTACCAATTACGATTTACATAAACACTTTTTAATATTATAATTAAATTCAAGTTTACCGCAAACATAATGAAATTACATTAATTGCTTTCTTAACGACATAAACAATCATCTTATGGTCTTAATGATTAGTTTAGCGTCGTTGTAGAAATATTTAAAATTTTAACATAAATTATTCGTGCCTAATCTATGTTAAAATTTTAAAATAAAATAAATTAATCAATTTGTTTACTGTCACTTGGTATTCAAACGTATTTCTAATGGGTCTTGCTTGTAATTGAATTTAAGAGTGATTGATAATAATAATCTTATTATGAAAAATTGTGTTTCATATTAGATATTGTTTAAGGCTTTTAAACGTGTGGCATTTTAAATATTAATGCGATGCTCAACCTAAGACCACTAATGGCTACTTATAAGTATTTTAAGCCATTATGATGGTATTTAAATACAATTTAAAAGGTTTAAATAATTATTTATTCTATCGTGAGGCAAGAACCAATAGGGATGAAAAGTATTATGGAAAAGATAAGCTGCTTTTTCTTAAATTTTTAACACATAGTAAAATCTAGAAATTTTAAGATATGATCAAGGATACTATTAAAAAACTTTTGAATTCAGAGCAAATTTCTAAAAGAATTGATACGACTTTTTTCTAAACATACAGAATATCAGGACAAAACTAAATTCTTCACGTATATTTTTAAACTAAAAAATTAATTAACAAAAGCTTTTATAACACATTACAAGAACAACACCTTTACGATACTTAAAACATCGTATTTCGTGCGTTGTATTTGACCAATTTGTCAGTAATTAGGGATAATTTCACGGTTTATCTTTATTAGAGTATTTATATCAAGCCGATAACAATATGGGCACTTATACAGCCGAATGTATTAAAATTTTGGAAAAAGCATCGGGCCATAATGTACACATTAAACATAATGCAGCTAATGAACTATAGTCGTTAAAAGTTTTTTGTAATGTTTTTTAATTAAGGTTACATCGTGTCTTGCTAGTGGATTACTAAGAATATTATAGATCTTTCAACAATTTTGAATAGCATAAAAATATACTTATATTGTATTTTTTTAAAGAAATATTCAATGATAATTCCATATAAAATTTAGTATTCATTGCCTTAAGGATGATATTTGAAAATATCGATATGAAAGTATAATGTAGGAAATATTTAAAATTTGATATCTATATAGACATATCCATACAGTATACTGTTATCGATGTCGATCAGTCGAAATCTTATCTTTCACACATTTAAATATTTATTATAGAATGTCGTATTAACTTCTTAATAAATTAAAAAATTAATCTGATTAGAACAGGTTAAAATCAACATGAGCCAGTTAATCGGAGATAATTTATATTTGAGAAGAGCCATAAAGTATAAATACCTCAAATTAGAGAGAATAATTTAAGTCGTTTAATATATAGGAACGTATGTTAAAATTAACGCTGCACTAAGCCGAGAGAAATTAAAAATGCTCAATCCTTTTTTATGTGGCATTTATGGGAATCGTAAAAAAGTGTCTTGTATCCTCTTCAGTGTTTCTTTTTAATATTTAAATGGGATTTACATATTTATTTAACAAAGGCTAAAAGTATTAATAAAATAGATGGCAATTTATTGTTAAGGCTGATATATTATATTTAACTTACGATTATAATCGTGATAGACGTTTATGAAGGAGTTAAAGATACTGCGATACTTATTTCGGTTTTATAATACTTAAGATATGTTCTATCGTTTCCAGCTAAATTTCTTAGCCTGGACTATCGAGAAAAATACTCTAGCATACTTTTTTGTACTTTAAAACTTCTGCCCAGCTTCGCTCGCGATAAATTATGGATTGAAAGTATCACGTAATCTAGCTAATCTATCCAATTGATTTGTATATAATTTTATACAGATTCTTTAAAACCCGAGGAATGAACAGGTAAAAACAGTATGTGAATTAAAACAGTTTGTTCATTTATTTAATCGCGCTATTTTTTTAAAATATGGAATATATTTGACTTAAGGCTAAAGGCGTAAAATCGCGGGGTATAGCTATGTAAAAATAAAATATAAAACCATTGTTCAGCAATAGGTATTTTACCAAGAAAAAATGGAAAATATATTCATAATTTTCTGGTGATAAACAATTACGAACAAACCATACGTGTACGTATTGTCGGTTAAAAGTCTTGCAGTACATTGAAATTCACCGTACAATCTAATACCACGTACAAATACCACAGCGCATTCAAACAATTAAACTAAACGACTACTTTCATTTTAAATCCGAGCACAATAGTCAATAGATTTAGATTTCTCATAATTACGGATCAACATTCCGAACGATCTTAGTATCGATTGCGTTCAAACCATCCTTTGTTTTTATTTAAATAATGTTATAAATCAAACACAGCGAGTCTCGAGGGATAGGTCATTTATCAGAGAAACGCATACAGACCATTGTGAGATCCATTAAGGTTACTTTAATTGTTATTTTATCGACCCGCCCGAGATTATAATTAGTCTCCGTAACAAAGATAGATAGCCCAAAGTTTCATGTGATATGAAAGTATCACGCTATTTTATGGTTTAAATGGTTCGGATAACAATTTAATATCTTATTTTATATTATTTTAAACACGCGATCCTTAAAATAACATTTATGCAAATGAACAAAACATTAAAAGACAATGTTTAGATTCTAAATTATAATTCAAATTGTTTGTGTATGCATTCCTATACTAATCAATGATTGCAATAAAAAAAAACTTTAAATACCAATCTTGCATAAAAATATTATCAAAAATTAATAATCTATAAAGTTCAGCCTTGTTTTAAAACCATAAAAATCTAGGTCTTTAATTTATTTATGTTGCAGACTTGCCATTTATTGGCTCATCTTTGCCAAATATGGGTACTATATCTATTATACCATGTCAAAAAGATAATTTGAATCGATTGGTATTTATTGATTTAAAGAGCTCAGTTAATCAATGGCCCACTAATTCTCTGCGTGAGTTTTTTATTTTGTCTCAATTTTATTCAAATAAAAGCTTTTTGTTGCGTCATAGAAACAATAAAGATAAAACATGCTCATTTACTCCTCCACAGAAAATCGTCAACGTCGTATTAATAAACTATCGACTATCGAAGTTTTAATCACGGATTAATGCAAATAAATTACTATTCGATTGTATTCTATCCATTAAGTTTGGGATCAAGCTAAGAATGTAAGGTTAAAATTTCTGATTAATACGTTACCTGTCCACAATTAAATGTAAGATTTATGCAAATTATATTATTTTATGGCAACCACACACGACAGAAGAAACTCAAGTCCGACATTACCCGTTCTCATTTAGTAATCTGAGATGTGAATGATTTCAAATGTCTTGAATAGCATCAAAGTTTTACTCGAGACCCAATGCTATAGGATATTTACTATAAATATTTATAATATTGAAACTCGAGTACAATTTGTTTAGATAACGAATAGGACATAATTTAGTTGCTGTACAGGTAAACATAATATTTTAATTAATTTATGTTTACTTATCAATTACAACTCTATGAATAGTTAACAGTCTCTATTAAATCATTATTTATATTTGATTATTCAAATGACACAGCAGACGTCGAAATGAGCGAGATCATAAAATCATGTTTAATTAAGAAGTCAAAAATAAAGTTGTAATTTAACATCAAAGACGCTATCTTTAAAGCTTTCTATAAAACTTATTAAATTAGAATTGGGACTATAATTTACATTTTATTTTTACTAAGCATTTAACCCAGTAATGAAACAGTTTGAGCTGTTATAGAATAGTTGAAAATAATAACAGCTTGAATTAGGAACATCTTTGACTGTCAAGAAAATTGTTAATAAAGGAAAATTTATAGCAAAGCCAACGGTACGAATGTAGATCTATGTAATATAGGCATTATCATGCAAATGTTATTGGCTCGTGTTTGTAGGAATTCCTTAGTAACGGGAACTGAGGTGTGACATTAATATGGGTGTAATTGATTGTTTTTCAGTTTGCTTTCTATGCTGCCTTCTGTAACGTTAATTTTGGATGTTTCTAGAAAAGGATTAGTCAACCAAAATGTAAATTGTGGTTCAATATTCAACCACAATTAATTATTTTTGAGTGCAAGGCTTGATGACTTGAGTGACTGGCTTGATTATTTTTGAGTGCAAGATACGAATAACATTGTTTTTATGATATTTACATTTTCGATAAGTACTTAACTTATCCACAAGTACCTAGATTATAAGACAGCTCAAATTAATGTAAAACATTGTATTAGAATATTGGATAAACACAAAAATAGCATTATAAAAATAATTGCATCTGTAAAAGGAGATAACGATTTAGTTTATTTCAACGAAGAAAATGATAACATTAAATTGGAATCCCTCAGTAACGGTATTCCATATGTGACAATAATACATATGAATAATTAAATATCATTAATTCTCTTCAGTGATCTATTCGCGGTACCGGCGAGGAAGGAATGCTAATGACTGATAATGAAATGCTATTGATATCGTTTGAATTAGACATGAAATATTTGAAATTCGCACATGCTTGTACACGTTGTATGAACGTATGATTATGTTATTACAGATATAGATTATTTGATTTAAGAATTATACTAAATGGGAAGGTACTTACCATTGTTACATATGTACATATTACATGTACTTTTTTTTAAAGGCCAGCAACACATTCGTAAGGCCTCTGCGTTGCGTGTGTTTATGGGTAGCAGTGATCACTTACCAGCATTAACCAGCTCCTATTTAATACTAGTAGGGTATGCCATGAGAAGTGATGCGCCAAGAAGGATATGAGTATGATGTGTCTAAAGCAATGTTTTTCAATCTGTGGTCGAAGCTTTCCTAAGGGGTATGGAAGCTTTATTCGGGTGACTGACGGCAAAAGAGAAATGACAAGGTTCGTGTGCCTACTTTTATTCACTTCTAGATAGGTATGAAAAAAGAGAAAATCCTTAACATATTCATTTAAATTAGTAAAGTTTTGTCTGTATTGTCTTATGGAGTCGCGTGTACAAAAATATTGAAAAGAGATTAAATTTACAGTAGTCAATTTCTGATCTATATAATAAATCTAGTATAATTTCACATTTCCCTTACTATTGAAAACTAAAAAACACTACTAACTTCACACCCAACCAATCGAATTCCTCACGAACACCGACTAAGCCGAAATCAAAACAATCAAATAAATACCCTCAGTTAATTATTCTTATGGGTTTAGAAGCAGTCGCGATGCGTAAATCACGCAGTTCAGCCGTGCGTCTATTTCAGGCAATCTCAGACGTGGGTTAATTAAAAAGAATTGCTTTTATTTCGCGTTTCCACACTCGATGGTAAGACGTGACGCAGATGGTTGCGTACGCGATTCAAATTCCTTGTAGCAGGGCTGCGACGCACGTTTTGTCTGCAATGAACAAATTAATTAAGATCACAGTATTAAATACAAGTACCTATTGTAAATTTAGTTTAATTTTTAGGTACTGATAATAAATATGAATAATGTTAACTTAATAGACGTTCGAAAGCCGCCTCAAAGGAAGCTGATTTGTAAAATAAAAATATAGACTTTGAATTAATTCGATATGTAATTCAGACATATATTTAACTTTATACAGCTATGTCACACTAGATTTTTTTATTTGATAGCGAGCATAGGACATGATAAGTTGCTTGTCTATAGCTGATCTTCACTGCCCATGATCTTTTCCATTGCTGGAAGACTCGCGAATAGAATGTCAATCTTTAGAAAAATTTATCCATGGCAAAAAAGGAAACGCATGAAGCAGAAATACTTATATTAAATTATAATATTGAAGTTCTTTGTGTAGATAAAATTGAGCTCCTTCGAATATTTTAGTAATATTCCAAGATGTCCACAACAAACATATTTCAATAAGCCAATATATTCCAAATGAAAAGTAATAATTAATTTTCCGCGAGACGTTAATTACTGCGTAGGTATACTGCGCTCAATAAATAATAGAAAATATCACTCCACAACACATTAAGACATCCCGAATGATCGTTTATTATTAATTTTATGTGATTTTTTTTAATTTCCCGTAACGTAGGTGTTCGAGGTCAGTCTTAGCGTTTAAATGATAAATGTGGCTTAAAAATGTAACGATTGGTGAACGAACGTGCGCTCTCTAATCTTATTTATGCGCCCAACTTAATACATGTTAATGGCTGAAAATGTTGTGTTTGATGTTGATTACGCACATTCATTTGTTTTTCTCATTTCGAAATAGATTCGCGGCTGAGATTTTAATGCGCGTTTTATAACCGGGTCCAAGTGTTAATTTATCTGTGTGCTTTGTCGTCAATTCGGGGTTTTATGACGGCTATTTTGATTAAATTATGTGCGGCTTTGTTAGAATTTTTTGGACCTTGATTAATTATATTACTCGTTCTCCAGCCATAGCAACTAGTTTAAGAGTCAAGCCAATATCATGAATCAATATAATGAATGTCTGAGTACAAATCCACTAATATTAAATTCACTTATAACAAGAAGAATAGATGCTAATAGTATCAGAGATAGGTAAGTGGGATAGAAAATTAACAAGAGCAGAGATCGATCAAGCGCCGCATCCACGCATTTTTAATATAGTCTTTAAAATACTAAAGACTACATTAAAATAATGATACATATCATAACTAGATGTACATAAAAAAATATTTTATTCTTTAAATACTCAGCAAATACATTTCAAAAACCCTTCTTACGCTATAAAATTAGTACCCAATCCTTCCTTAATTTAGAAAAGAACAACTACAAATGATTTTGTTGGTTACACTCGATTAAAAACTGTAATACTAGGCAGTTAAAAATATGTATGTGAAGCTTTGCACCGTTTATTATCTTTGCTACTATTGCGTACTTAATTAACACTGAACGGCTATTATTTTCATTTATTCTCTTCAAAATACCCTTATGATAGATCCAATTAGTAAGATTTGTTAGTTCAAATAAGAGAAATTACTACAGCAATCAGTTAAATCAACAACAATAGCAGAGATGTGGTTTTTAAATGGATGTAACAATTAATTCATGATTAAATAACGACGCCCGCATTATTAAACCATAGGTATATTATAACTCATAAATCAGCAAATTTATGGATATTAGGGAATTTTGCCACCATTAATGTATTTAATTTAATGATTTATGTATGTATTATCGTTTCGTGAATTAGTTGAAATGCAAATAAAATATGTTGTTTAAATTATGCACAAAATTTGTATTAAGTTTCATAGTATCTTAACTTTTTTTTGTAATCTATACTTCTTTAGTAATATTATAAAGAGGAAAGATATTTGTTTGTTTGTTTGTATTGAATAGGCTCCGAAACTACAGGACAGATTTGGATGAAATTTTGTACAAAGATTCTTTGAAACCCCAGAATTGAATGTCTTATCCCGATAATCCTACAGGAACGGGATTTATACGTGAGTGAAACCGCGAAGCTCAGCTAGTGTTATATATCACTAGCTGTTCCACGCGGCTTCGTTCCCATTGTATATATAGTCTATGTAGACCAAAAACAGTTAATCAAATTAGACCAGTAGTACCTAAGATTACCGCTTCCAAACAAACTGTTCAGCTTTATATTATGAGTAGGATATATAATTATATATGTAGATATAGATTTTAATGTAACCTAAATTTTAAATTAGGAAATTAGATAATCAATGGTTTATATAAAATATTTTTTTTATTATATATAGGTCCAGTCTATAATTTCGCATGTCTATGGTAAATCGGTACGCGTCTCCCAGTACTTAACACATTGTAATACGTTATTGCCACGATTAAAACTTTAATGGACCCTCCGTAAATCTTAATTTACTATCCTCTTTATTTATTTACTTGTTATAGGTTTTGAAATTTGTTTGATTATAGCTTCAATATATTTTTAAATATATTTTTTTACACCCCCATTTTGGGAACAAAAGTGCATAAATTTCACTAGAAATTAATAAATAAACTTTTTAATTGGTGCCAACGTTATAAGAAATAACGTAAAATAACTTTTAATAATTTAATATTTTTATTAAATTTACATGAATTTTTGGTATTCACAGTGACGCTGTCATATTTAAACACACTGTTTTTTTATATAATTGAGATTACTTACTATTGGTTTAATCCCCGTCCATTTTTGGTAACATAACTCAGTTTTAGTGATATCAAATGAAGGGTATTTATTCATTTCAACACTAGGTCTAGCTCGGAGTGAACCATTAGTATTATATAATATAAATTAATAGAAACGGCTATGGCAGGATAGCGAAGACTATGGTAGTTGTTACTGCAATCTAGCCAAAATGAACTGTAGACCGTTTTGTTTCATAAAAATAATATATTATAAGACTCTATGGCAGATATGCTTGAGACAATAAATACTATTTTGTCAAAGTATCTCGCCTTAGGAAAGTGATTAAGGACTCCGGCTGAGAGTCCAAACAGCCGAAGCTTAGCACGACTGTTCTAGACGACGAGGAACCTGCGGTTTCTTACACAGTTGACCTAAGCTATCATAATTTTATATACAAACTAGCTTTCCGCCCGCGGCTTCGCACGCGTGGGCTACTAATTTCTGTATTTTGTAGAGGCGCACAACAAAAGTTTAAAAAAATTACGGTCCCAGGACCGCTGATATATGCGCATGTCTATAGTTCGTTTTTATAATTTTCTATATAAATAGGTTTGACCAAAATCTCACAGTGCGCGCGCCTCTTCAAAATACAGAAAATTGTAGGCCACGCAAGCGAGGCCGCGGGTGGAGAGTTAGTTTTTTGAGATTTTTGAGAATTTATTGAGTGTTTTTAATATCTTAATCTATAGGTTAACAGTATAAAAAGACATGTCCGCAACTCAATCAAAATCTCACATTGTCACGTGATATGACATTTTTACGACTTTAGAAGCGTATATCTCAAAAAATATTTGTTTTAGCAAAAAACGCATTTAAAAACCTCAATATCATTTTTAAAGACCTTTCCAATGAAACCTCACTCAATGATGTATTCACGAATTTATTTTTTTCCCCTCCGTTTACATTTATGGAGAGCCACCCCAAAAACATATTTTTTAAATAAAATGTAGCCTATAAGTTGCAACTAATATTGGTCTATCAGCATGTGAAATTTTATAAAAATCTGCCCAGTGGTTATTGCGTGATTGACGCACATACAAACAGATAAACAGACAAACAGACAAACAGATAAACAGACAAACAGACAAACAGAAAAAAAAATTTAACCATGGTTTTGGTATCTATAGAACATACTTATTGCATACCAATTACTCTTTTTGAAAAATATTCAATGTACAGAAATGGTTCGGTTACTGTTTTATTATATGTATAGATACAATACTACTGGCTCGCTTCTAGACCTGTGTAACCTAATGAATAAATCGATACCCTTCATTTGATATCACACGAACTAAGTTATGGTACCAAAAAATAGACCCGGATTAAAGCAAAAGTAAGTAGTAAATATGACAGCATCACTGTGAATACTAGAATATAATATACCTATAAAAAGTTAATAAAAATATTATATAAGGTAAGTACTTGGCTTTTTACTATGGATAAAACAATTCTTATTCAAGACGTCTACTACAGTCGATTAACCAGCCCACGCCTAGACTAATAATTAATACAGGTCAGATTTAGCGAAACAAAATTGTCATAATTAACGAATGCGACCCGGCGTCGCTCTCTTAATTAGGTTAATTAAAACCGTTTATTACTCAATGCTCTCATTAGCCTACCAATTAAACATGCAGATTCTCAATTGATTCATGATCTTCTTAAAATTTGTTAATTGGCGGGGTGACTTTTGGAGATATTATTAGATTTGAAATCATGAATCACAGATAAAAATTACTACTGCATCGATTATGATGAAACTTGGTATACATATAGGCGAGGGTGCAGAATTACATATACGCTACTTTTAATCCCAGAGTGGCCACCGCGTGTTTATTTCGTTCTATCTTTACTATAAGTTTTTCTTTTTTTTTTCCAGCGAGTCATGAAGATTGTTAAATTTTTACCGTATTTTTTTGACTTATGTAAAATAAAAGTTTAAAAATTGGGAAACAAAATTCGTAACCAAATTTTGATAAGTTCATAAGACAAGTGGTGTTCATTGATTGGACATTCATAAACTTTATCTTATTTCAAAAGACACTACTAGTTGACATTGCTCTAATTATTGGTTTATAACATTAACACACAACTAAACTACAGGTCACTAGCACCTATTTAATTATCAATATGGTCATGTAAATGTAACTGTATGTTTCACTATAACTTTATATTAACCTTTAAACATGGAAATATATATAAGAGTGTATTAAATTTCCTTTTTTCATACCCTGCTATAGTATTTTCATCATAAGGTACATAGGCATGCAGAATTTGCAGATTTCCTTTGTAATTTTATACTCCAATTGTTCCCGGATCCGGCTCGTAATAGAATATTCTTTTAAACCGATCTTAGAGATTCTCTAGAAAGGATAAAAATAAAATCAAAGAACACGATCGAATCTCAACTATGAAATCACTAGCTATTCGTTTCAGAAATAATATTTGCATAGAAAGGCGTCAATTCGATGATTTATCGAATAATAAAACCGGGAGCACTTATTGGACTCTGTCTCGTTACATGGTGAAATGCAATAAATCAGTGTTTTGTGTCAACACTTTCAATTAAAACCGCAAGGTCGGACAAAATAAGACGGCCAATATTCGGAGTGTATTCATGTCCTAAGTGGACTCCGAAATAGATTCGATCTCATTATAACTTTCCGCGTCTCGATAAAAAATAAGAATGGAGTCATCTGTTACAATTGCGTGCTTGGCTTGGAGTATTTTTACTGGAAAATTCATTTGTTTTTGCGATGTTTAAGTTGATTAAAATTGCGATCTAGCGCCAGCTGTTTGTACATGTCTGTTAATTTATAATGAATAATTAATGACAGGTTGGTGATATTTAATAATTTGGACGACAAAAACAAATGTAAGTTAAGTAGTTGTTGAGACAAGTTGAAGTTTTATAAAAACATGTTATATACAAAAATAATATTTTCAGAATTCCACATTGGTATGATTATCCATACCAACTTATTCAAAGTATACATTAAATATATAGTCGATAATGATTTCTTTCCACGTCACATAACTTTAAATACATTAGACGATAAACTTCCATTAAATTCACTTGCTATCCTCAGTGAAATTTACTTATACATTCCACATGTCATCCGCACCAATTAAATCATTGCATCTTAAAACAGCATAGTACATTGACAGCTACAATCTTAACGTATTGACGCGCAATGTTCATCCGAACCCGGCGCCCGCGCACGCATCCACCGCCCGCCCAGAGAATATCCTTAACTTTTAGTGAAAACGCGAAACTTTTCCCTGTATTTTAGTGAACTCGTGTCTTACTCACACTATTACTTATCTTTTAGTGAACTTGTGTTTTAGCCAAACTATGTTTTAGTGAACACGTGTTTTAGTGTGTGTCAATAGTGCCTCAACAAATGTTTGGGTCGTCAAGTCGAGATTTCATACCGATTTTAAATTACCTGCTTCGCTACGCTCTCTTGGTATGTATTTGTTTAAATGTTTACTAGGCGTAAAGATATTCGAGCAAATATGGACTGTTTTAGGACAGAGCTAATAAAGGTGTGGACTCAGTTAGTTCAATAGTTTTAATTGAAAAGTAAATGTTGCGTGCAGTGAAAGGCATAAAATGCATGCTAGTATAATATTTATTATATTCTAGTAAACATATCCTAATAAATAATTCAATTTTTTTGTATGAGAACTTTTGTATTTTATTTAATTTTCTAACGCTTATTTGTATTGATTTCTCTGTTATCGTATTTTATAAGTTTAATGTAAGTTCATATACATATTTAGATCTAACTTTGAAATTATACTTTCACAGAAAAGTTACAAGATAAAGTATAATCGCATCAAAAACATTCCGTAAAAAATGACCAAATCTCGACAGAGCTGCTTGACTATCTCTAAAACGAGATGAAATAGACACAGTTGAACCAAGTCTAAGGTTCCTGCAAATTCGCTATTACTATATTTAATGTTATATGACATGACCGACCGGTACTCATCTCATAAGAATGTATCGAAACAGAAAAATCTTTGCACCCATTCCATATTTTACACATATCCTCAAAGGTAGCCTTCCGAGAACGTCTAATACTTTCGAGCGATAACAAGGGAACAAAAACGTCACACCATCAACATAGCTAGCATTATCTTTTAAAGCGGGTTCTCACTTCCAATTTTCTCAGAAATACGGTAATGAGATTCTCCACGTTCGGCGAGTCTCGCTGAACAAACATACTTGTGTACCCAGCGCAGTCCAGTAGCCGCGCTCTGTTTGCTGTCGACCTGTTAATTAATAACTCAGCGAACATGTATACACAGCCTTATTACTGGTAAAATCTCACGAGTCACGAGTCTAAACTGGTTTTCAGATTCGGCTACCGTTTTCTAATCATACGGTAATGGATTTGAATAGCTGCGCCTATTTAACGTTGCTTTAATAGTTAATATGGATCTCGGAGATAAACTGATACGTAATTCTATTACGGTATATACATATTTCAATGTTACGAAAGGTTTCACAAAACTATTATGATACGCCTCTTTCATAATTAAATGTCGTTGTTACGTATTGTGTTGCTATGAAGCTCTGCGTATCATACAAAAAGTTCTGAGTCTTAATTTCGCAACCGCTACGTAAGACGTTAATAAAATCCTGACATCATTAATAAAAGCGCAATGCGGCACCGTTCATTTAAATCCACACCTAGCACCTATTAGTCGCACTAATTTGAATACAAAATTCATAGCTGCCTTCGATACAATGTTATTTGTCATTACGGTGCCCATTTAGCCTCGCACCCGAGCTCTATAATTACAACTCGGAAAAAATGAAACTCGAAGAAACGCGATGGAAACTAATGGCCTGAAACTAAATTTTAATTAATGTCGTGTTATACGGAATGGAAGTGATTACAAAAATAACACGACAGCGTGTGACGTTGCCCTCCCTACGGACAATTTACGGCCACTAGCAATTATGTAAGTTCGAGTTTACGCGCGTAATTTTGGAAATTAAAAAGTATAAGCTTCAATCGCGGCGTAATATCTAAATGATGGATTAAAATTCTGATGTAGATCGATTTATTTGGCCGGCAGCCAGTAATTATTCTTTATCGTATACGTGTGGGGAACACAATTAGTTATTGATCAGACTACAATTAAGCCCAATCGATTTTGTTTGTTGAAGTTGGGGCAATTGTTTTTGTTGGACGTTTAATCGCTACCGTTTTGTATCACTAATGCTTTTTCGTCATTATTTTTCGGATTATTGTTTATTTCGGGTCATTCAGTGAGTGGTTTCTACTTGGTAATTGTTTTAAATGTTCGAAGTTTGTATTGGATATTGTATGGTATTAATGACTATAATTTTTAATGGAGGTATAATTGTTCATTTGGTTTTAATGTTCTCTTTATCCTATTACATATCTCATCTATGTTTAGAGCTAAAATACGAAAAGAAATCCTAAAAAAATAAAAGTATTTCTTTTTTGAATAGGTATAACTAAAACATAGTACCTGTACTAAAATTCAAACTGTGTACATACCATTATCTAAATTTCTACTAATTTTAATACTGTAATTATTACATGCATCAGATATCTTACCTTTAGAAGTAATTGTAATTTAAAGTTGCAACAAGTTTAGTTATCTTAGCTTTCAAATGTCTCTTGGCAATTATTATCAAAGTTCAATATTAATGATAGCTGCGTTCAGTATTTGCATTCATTAGTGATTTTTTTAGAGTTTGCTCATTTTTGTACTCAAGAATTTCCTTTATATACTAGATCGGATAAGCCATACTCTAGATATCTTCGGACAAACATGCACCTATTTGACCACCTTTATCTTAGTAATCCCCATCGATGTCGCTCATCCTCGAACTCTATATTTTCTTTTGTTTAAACTATAAATTTGCCTATAAAATTTCATCAAGATCAGATAAACAATATTCAAGTTATCGTCGGGCATAGTTTTTCATACTTACATACATACAATCGCCCGGCCATCTCAAATCTGAGACCTCGATTCGTTCGGTCAAATTATATTTTTGTTGGAGGTATCACTTATATAAATTCAATGGTGTTTTTCAAACACGCCTGGTGACGTATTCCTTGTGACAAAAATAAATTTATTGGTTACATATTCTATAGTAAGGTGTTTAATTAGCATCGTATATGATTTATATCAATAATTAATATGAAGAACTAGGTCTGAAGCACCATTAATGTACAAATAGTGTTAGTTTATCATTCATATTTCCGACAAGATTGGGTGTTGTAATTCATTAGTGAGAAAACTGGTATTCTCAATAGGTTAAGGGGCGTCTATAATGCCCATATAGAGATATATTCTAATAGATGTATATGTTTTTTCATTTTAATGTAATATGAAAACCAATGCAAGGACTCATAAAGAATTACTACCAAGGGAAATACTACTACTACTGGGGAAGATATGTAACTTTAATTCTTACGGAATAAGTTGTCTTTTAGGAATGATACCCCATACCTACATACCAGTTGTTTTGTATTATTCTGTGTTAATGTCGTTCTTCCAATTATAAGAGTAAAAGAACAGAGAGTGCACCTGCGTCCATGCGTACACTTGTACACTATATGTTCTGCTCCTCTTTTGAGATGACCACCATGACCGAAATCGATGAAGGGAGCTATTGTTAAAATCTTAGGTTCTGCAACAAAATATTCACAGAAAAAAAACAAATTCAATTCAAAATCAGTCAATTGCCATTTGACAAATTTTATTAACTAAAATGAAATCATCACAAACGGATTTGTTAATATTTTAACACACGTAATTCGTGCGAAACACATAAAGACGGATAGAGGAAAACATAAAACCTAGTATTTACGAGTCTCAGACGTTATGAAGTAGCCTTAATGAACTCAGTGATAATTTATTAATTTCGCTTTGTTTGTTCCCCAATGATCAATGTACGGGCCAAATGATAAGACTTTTGTTTTCGTGATTGCTCTTTGTTAATCATACTTTCTTAATTAAGGAAAAACTTGCTTCCAGTTAATTTGGCCAGATCGTGCGATATGGCAGTTTGTTTCTGTGTGTTAATGAGTTCTTAATCTCGATCGAACGTAATTATGTTTCTTGATAACTTTTGAATTTGGAACAGTTTGATTTATGTGTTAATTTTGGAGAGATTAAAAATGTAAAGAAATGTGGATGACAAATCATGAATTACGGCATGAGTCATCATCTTTTATTGGTTTTGATGTTAATTTTCTGTTTGATAAATATTAATTTGAACCGGGTTGCTATATTTTTTAGTATATTTTAATTATATAAAAAATAACTATCTATATTATTTTTAATTTTTCAATCAAAATATCATAATTGTTGTCCTACAAAAGTCCCGGTTCTGGAACTGGACATTTATAACGAGTATAATCCCATTATATGTTACATAGGATTAAGAGATTGATTATGAATAACAATACAAACGTAAAAAAGTGTACTGCAATTTCAACAGTGAATCCTTTGCATAAACATCCGGAAGGACATGCCCTCGCCCCAAATGGGTATAAACAAATCTCGCATCGCTCGCGGCTGTACTGCTATCCATCTCGAAGATGATAGGATATTGCATTTGCTTCAGATCGCCGCACGAAGCCTGCGAGCCTCGCAATTTATTGTTCCACGATCTCAACCCGGCTCATTATTAAAACCGTTTGATACCTAGAGGTGTTGCTGACGCCGCGGGCTTCGGCAATTACTCTCTGCTGTAGTTTAACTAACAATGCCTTTCTGGACTTTTCATTTTATGTGGCGAGCGAGTGATTTGACTCGGACCGTCTTTAATACGATTAACTGACATTTAATCTCTTATTTATTTTTAATTTATTGTTTGTTTATTTGTGCATTTGTTCGTTTATGTAATTCTTAAATCGCTATGTCTAGACTCATTATTAACTAATATTTCGATAAGTCATTAGAGAGTAGAAAAGACAAGCAAAGTCAATCGTACATTAACATCTGGGTTAATGCTTCAAATGTCCATAAACAAACTCGGGGCTATTCTGCTATCCATCTCGAAGATGATAGGATATTGCATTTGCCTCAGATCGCCGCACGAAGCCTGCGAGCCTCGCATTTTATTGTTCCACGATCTCAACCCGGCTCATTATTAAAACCGTTTGATACCTAGAGGTGTTGCTGACGCCGCGGGCTTCGGCAATTACTCTCTGCTGTAGTTTAACTAACAATGCCTTTCTGGACTTTTCATTTTATGTCGTGTTAGCTGATCCACGCGGCTTTGCTCCCGTAACATAATTTTTAAGTTGCCTATAAAATATAGCCTATGTTACTGTGTGTAAAAAATTTTAAAATTAGTTCAGTAGATTTGAGCCTATTCATTACAAACAAACAAAGATTTCCTTTTTATAATATTTGTGTAGAAGAAAGAATAGTGCCTAATGCAATTAACTTATATCTAATGGCATATTTGATTTGTTTGTGTATCTACAAAGTTTATGTTTTTTACTTCCAAAAAACGAAGAGTTTAACAATCCAGGTAGTATTTTTTTTCTTAATTTTAGGGTTTACCAACCCACCATAATATTGATTTTATTGGTATAGTAGATTGAAACATTAATTCTAATTTGACATATTTTCTTAATTCTAATAACTGTTAACTGATGTAAAAATAAAACGTAAATTTTTCATACCAATTCGTTATTTTCGTCCCCAAATGTCGTAATTACTTACAAATGTTATAATGACCAGCGCTCATAACTGTAAGTGCCTCTATGGCGTTACTTTAGCTCATTACGAGAATAGCTTTAAGTGTGACGGAATCTGATAATATTAAGGGTCGATTAAACCGTGTCTAATGACATGAATTTTTCCCTTTACGCATTATTGAGGCAGTATTTTTTAGCATTTCCTTGTCATATAGCTTGCGACTGCGAAGTACTCAAAAGGTTGGTTCAGTAGTATTTTGCAGAGTTCCTCTGATCCGGATGCCATTTGTACCTTAAAAAGAACACATAGATATTGTTTTCTTTGTAATATTAATAAGTAATATATTGATCGTATTACTTATTAATATTATAAACAAAACAATATAATAGGTAATTGTCTCATGTTAAAACCGCCAAAACCATGGCATTCGTTGCATTATGGTTTCAGTCTGTTTTAAAAACCTGCCTTTATCCTGAACATAATCTAAACAAATTGATAAGAGATTTTATCATCTATATGACAAATAACAATAAAAGATCCTTTCCAAATTCATTCGATGTGGTGGGTATACATGTGTGTTATTTGTAGTCTTCTTTTATCCAAAGTGTTTGTATATCTTTTAATTAGTTGCTCCAAGTGGAATTAACTTCTGTCCCTCCCTGGCCTAAATGTTAAAAGTCAAAAACAATGAAGCTTTCAAGAGTTGTAATGTAGCAAAAAATATTCTCCCAAATATACTGGACATTGGAAGATTCCTGCTTAACGGGTGCTGCCATTACATAAAGAAAATGAAAAACGATATAAAAATTACACTTTTGTTCAAAAAATTGCAATTATGAGTCACATAATCAAACATTCCAGTTACTCCATTGAATTTTAATATAATTCCAGACGCGTGGTTTCCGATACTATCAGTGTATGTCTTATTAAGAAGTGGACAATTATAATAATCGACGCCTTTTGTTTCTCGTAATGCTACATATGTATAGTATCCGGTGGGATCGGTGAGAATTGAGTCACGTGGAACATTGAAAATGGGATTGTGTTTATACTAGTTATAAAAACATTGAATTTAAGTGATTAAAATGTTGTGAAAAAAAATTATATAGATAGTCCATATAATGATATGAACTTTCCAGTTATTTCTGAGTTTAAGAAATGCCTTAAAGTATTATTTTATGTAAATGTGTAAATATTTCTTCTTACTAATTATTCGTAGAAAATTCAAGAACCTTTTATACATTTAATATTTATTGAGTGTCTGATTAAGTAATCTGTAAATGAACCTGATCTACAAAAGTATGTAGAAAAAAAATTGTTTACAGATTTATACCAATAAAATATTATGTAAAAACCTATATATTTTCCATGGTCTTTAATAGTTCAACGTACAATTTTCGCTCTCAATAGCAAGTATAGTATTATCATCACTGTAATCTCGAATCAAAGCCTAGTTCGCACAAGTAAGGTAATGATGTAGCGAATACATTGCTTTTTCAGTACGATACCAATTATAAGACTTATGAGCACTTCGAGCGATTTACTCGATTGTGAACATTTTCATCGCTTTTCTCAAACATTGACAATTCCTACAACTCTTATAGCTTTTTCCTGTAGTCTTATATTTACACTAAAGCAGAACAATAAAAAATTAAAACACTTATTTTATTTCTTCAATATAAGAAACGAGAAGTAAGCTACGTCCAACTTCGAGATATTTAATCTAATAATGGCCGGCCATGATTACTTTTCTTATGCTTTCCTTTGTGTTTATAATTCATATTTAATGATCAACTTAATAGCTGTAGATTAGACCAATCGTGACCAATGTATTATGACCCTTCATTTTCTTATAATTCCTCAAGATTAACAACAAAAAGAATGTCGTCAGAGGTCTAAGACACTAGTTATGCGTACACGTTAATTTTAGATTAAGTGCTTTTTGTGTGATTATGAAACTATTTTTCTATTGTATGTTAACCTTTATTAACACCATCGTTATTTGGAAATTAATGTGGGGCTGTGGAAAGTGACACAATTATGTAAATTACTTCTAAGTTGAAGTTTTAAGAATATAAATTTCTATCATGAAAATTGTGTAGAAAAACAATTTATTGTATTTTTAATTTATTTTTTTCAATGTATTTATATTGTATTTATATTTTATTGTATCAATATATTTGTGCGAAAATTCGTGTGCAAAAAAATGTGATTTGAACCTGCGTCCCTTTCTGTTATAGTGTAAAGGACTTCGCTACTGTACCTTGTGTTACAACTATTGTATTTCCTTGTTGTATGTTACACTAGGCAAGTGGAGCATGCGGTTCCCCTGATGTTAGTGACTGCAGCCCATAAACATCTACAATGTCAAAGTGTCGCAGATGCCGGCTTGAAGGAAGGGGAGAATTATTAGGATAAGGAGAGGATTAATGGCGAGAAATTTGGAAAAGGAGTAGAACGGGATAGGAGAGGAACAGTTCATTACTGGAAGAAATTCTTGGAAGATCATGTTGAAAATTGAGTATTTATCATGAAAAATTTTCAATTCATCCATAAAATCAAAGATTAATGATTATTATGTTTACAGTCGCGTTTATATTAAATTAAAATAATAAAAAATTAATAACATTTGCATACCGGAAAACTTAATAATTTTATTTACACTCAGGCGTCAAATAATAGTGACAATGAAATGTATCATAACCAAAATTTATAGCACATTTTACAATTCAGCCGAGAATATTTCATAAACACTTAATTCTGTCGTCGATCAGGTGGTCGTTATAAAAACAGCTGTAAAATTTTTAGTTCATGGGAGAGAAATAATCCACACATCGCAATTAAACATCTTAAAATAACCTGGAGCCGAATATACAACAGAAAAGTAATAACATTAAAACTTATATAGTGGGGCAGATGTGCCAATATTCTATTATTACTAGCTTTTCATCGCGAGCGGCGCAAGCATTCCTGACTATTTCTATATCCTAAGATGAATCATTAAATAATAAAATCTAAAGCATACTTAATGCGCTTCACACACGTATCTATTCATAACATACGCACACACGTACACGCTAATCAGTTCCAGATCCAGACCTCGCGTTACTTCTCAATCGGGCGCATTGCACACACATAAAACCAACACCAATACATCAATGGACGATCTAATTGAGAACGCGTAAACATACGTCAATGTGTTTGTTACCATTTTAACAATGTTCGTGATTCCAGCCGGCTTATTAGAATCACTTTTCACAAAAATACTATCCAATTAGACGCGATTTGAATGTCGAATTGGAACAGTTTCGATCTGACAGATGGTGCGTGATAAATAAGCTGGCTCTAGTTAGCGCTATCATTGATTCCTAACATTTTGTCGTGGCAGTTTTAATGAGTGCGGCTTATTAGCGACGTGGTATCGTTTGATGCACCACTACTTTGTTAATGCTGGCCGGCGTCGAGGAGATTATTTACAGGCGTAAATTAGGTTCACGTGCGTTTTAATGCATCCAGCAAGTGTTAGTGTTCTACTTCGATAATCTACGATTTGCGTATGGATCAGGAGATGAATCACGCCTAATGTTCCGTGCTATTGTTGGATATTGCAAGTTTAAATTATGCAATATATGTGATGTTACCTCTAATGCGGAGTCATTAACTGAAATTGTATAAAACAAAATAGTTACGAATTTTGCTAGCTATTTTTGTTCATGGCCTTTTGTGTATAATATGTCTTTCTTATATCCCTGATATTACTAGGAATGCGGTTTAACATTATAATTGAGATATCAGAAGTTGGTGCTGAACAAGAATCCGAGAGATATGTGACTCCTAAGACTATAAGAGTATTTGCAGGTTTTGGTTTATAAAAAAAATAATCACCAATAAAATATATTTTTAATGAAATGTAAAAATCTATTCCAGTGATTAATACGCGTTATTAATCTAATCCTCTTACGCTATCGACACAATGTTATACAAAATCACGATCCACTTAAACTCACTATTTCAGCGCAACACATTAAATTTGATCGATCAGAGCTATATTTTTCCTGTTTACCAAATATTTAAGTAACGGCCATAAGTCAGACAGTAAAATAATTCAAATGTGAAATTTCATGAACGCTCATAATGAACTTGGCAGGCGACCAAAAAACGTCTTATTTTCGATGTGGAATCTGGACCAATTTTTATTGCAACTCTTTGGAAATACTACGACCCTCTTGACTTATCTTATAGAAACATAAACAAAGATGGTAATGGTAAAATGTATAGTTGATCAATATATTTTGAAAACTACCTCGTTGATTCAGAAGTGGGTCGTTAGTGTTACAAACGGAAGATCCTAGGTTCGATCCCCGGTAGACTCTAATTGCCCCTAAACAATGATTGTTCAGTGAAACAGATATGACTTCCAAACCATGTCCCAATAGGGGACACTGACACGGACTTCACTGTTGAAAATAATGAATCACGGCAATTTTATCTGTATAAACACGATAAAAATTATGCAACAATTTTTTGTATATTAATCACAAGAGATAGTATAATTTCTGATGAAGTTTTAGGTATCTTATTCTTTAATTCTATGTAAATTACCAACGCGGGCGAAACAGCGCACAAAGCTAGTATGTGAATAATCAATACTGAGAATAATTGATGAGTTTAAGTGTGTGCGTCAATGAACGCCGTATTAATTGTTACCATTTATAAAATGTTCTAAAAACAACCGCTTGACGCGTCGGAAAATAAAACTGTACGAATCTAAATAAACTTTTGTTATAAATTACGTGTTATTAATTATTTCCCCAGTAGAAATCGTTTTAAACCAGTGCAATATTACTTCTTAAATATATTTATTGTTTCTATAAAAAATGTAATTCTATTTTTAAAAGCTCACTAATGAATTAATTTTACATATTACATTATAGAATTAATAAAACAGCATTTAAAACTTATAACTGTAACAAATTTATGTATCCGAAGTACAAAGCATGAAATACCAAGAATTTTATTGGTCCATTGCAATAGAATTAGGTGTTTAATATACTGATCAATAATTCTTGTTCTTTATTAGCATTCTTTAAAGCTATTACGTCAGAGAATATATAACAATATCACCCATAGTTTAGAGTCGTAAGATTTATTCCTATGACTATTTTATTATTCATCTGCACTCATTTATAGACAGATATTCTTTTACGATTAGACGCTGTGTTTATTTTCGTTTTTAATTACTTCTTGCGTAGGTTTGAAATGACAAAGCGTTCGACCTAGTATACGTTTGGATAAATGCTCTAATAAAAACGTTACGTTTCGATGTTTGTTTATGGCCAAGGTGTAATCGGAAATAGATTTTAGTATATTATTATTTAGAAACTTTACTTTTGGCAGAAAAAAGGAGTGTGAGTGTAAAAAGAGCGGACAGAATTTATTTTTAATCCTCTTTACATATTTTTTTAGCCTTAAGTGAATTCGTCTCAATATAGCAATAATTAGACAAATAAAAAACATAAGTGACTGAACTAATTAATTCAAATTAAAAAATTTAATTTTTCTTTTGTGGAAAAAGTGCAATTTCACTATGATGACTAATGTTATTCTGTCATTTTAAATCTATACTATTTTAGTGTTTTTCTGCAATTAACATTTCTAATATTAGCATAAAAAATACTCTTATCAACTCGACTGTTAACATCATAAAGAACAGATGAATCATATTATGAGAAAATTCGACAAAAATGACCGCATCGCACTCGCAGATTCAATCAAACCTAACTGACTCACAATCAATGCGCCTAACGACCATCGGATGCGCCGAAGTGTTCCAGAGAGATTGTAAATATTTCTCTGTTTCAGAACGCGACCAAAATAGATTAGAACGCGTGTTTCTAAATCTCCTTTGAAGATTACACACGCCGGCATTAGCTCTGGCAAATTACCCTCTAACAAAGATTGTATTAATTACACGCTCTCGATAGCTCAATGTAAATACTATTTAAAATTAGATTTCGGCGAGAGGCGTGTGCGCTACGTTTCCGCGCCTTATATCTGTCATTTGGGATCTATCAGTATTTGTTATCGTAATGCTGTATTAATCGTTACTGACATCGATCGTATGTGGATTTAAAAATATCTGGTAATTATTTAATTGTACTAGATAACTCGAGAAGTGTTTATACAAAGGTGGGCTTTGAAAATGCACGCACGAACAAAGAAACAGATATTAAATTATCTTGTGTTTAAAAATACTGGAACATTAAGTTCCTACGGATGTGAAAATAACCGTAGCATTATTTAAAAAGGTGTTATCGCATTTGACTGCTATATTTAGGAATGCTAATTTTATTTCACAGTTTCTAAAGAATGAAATAAAACGTTACGCATTCCAATAAGTATTCAAATTGGCTGGACATAACACATATTTCGGAACTAAAGAATCGTAAATTACATGTTATTAAGAAACATCAACACTCAGTTATAACAAAAGATAAACAGGCTAAATTAAAGAGTCGTCCATTATAATACATTTTGGTTAATTCTTGCGTTATTTGGACGCGGGTGGGATTATCTTGTTTGAAGATCTCTTGATCGGCTACGCGATTGTTTCGTTCTGATACCTGCTTGTTTTATTGCATACTTGTCTTTTCATTCGACACTGTTCACGCTTAAAGTCTTATTTAATCAAAGATTTTAGCGAGATAGTAATCTAAGACGATGTATCAAAAATCTCCTGATAACCGCCTTATTTCAAACAGGACTCATAAATCCTACAAATAAATGCGAATGTTTGTGAGGAGGTATGTTTGTTACTCTTTCATGCAAAAAGTACTGAACCGATTATGATGAAACTTGGTATACATATAGTTGAGGGTTCAAAATAAAATAAAGGCTACTTTTGATCACGGACTTGCCACGGGATCAGAACTTACGCCGGTGAAACCGCGGGCTGCGGCTAGTTTGAAATCATTTTACCACATCATTTACCTATTAAACTGTACAGTTATTAAAACTATATGATTAAATAATATACAAGCACACAGAGTTCCTTTTATTACACAAAAGTACCTTTGAATATGGGAACTTTAGGAACTCTACTGAACAAAAATCTATATATTATATCTACAAATTGTCATTCCTTCACATCAATAATACTTTTTGGGCTAATGAATGTAAACTACCAAACAAGAAAAATGATAATCTAACCCATATTCCGTGTAACTAGCTAAATTTGCATAAATTAAAACATCACACTCCGGAGTACTTCAATCGAATCCACTGATAACCCGAAATTACCGGTCAAAGCCGGTATTTACCACACAAAAAGCAATAAAACAGCGTGAAATGGTACGAGAGCATTAATTCGATTATCAGATTGAGGTGCGAAGCGAGTTTCGATGTTTATCTAGGAATAAAGAGGCGCCGTAAGAAATAATTTTACAACTGAAAAATAATAAAAACACTTATTAGCAGTCATTAAAAACACCTTCGTAGTTTAGGGTGTGATGTGGGTGTATTATAAATAATAACAGGGTTGTTTTTATCACCTATTGTATGTCTTAAGTGCGCTTTTTTATACAATGTAAGTAATGTACACATTGTTCTACTGGTTGGTAATTTGGAGTTGGTTGACTTTTATTGCGAGCTTATTCATTAAATTAATGTGTCAATTTTTGTTATATCGCAAGATAAATATAACTATTTTGACTCACATTATATTTTTTTGTAGAAGTATTAACCTAAAATTCAGCCGAAAGGGTGCCTGGAAGAGACCGCTCTTAAGCGATAAGACCGTCTTTATGGACCTTAAAATAATATAGTTTTTTTTATAAATAAATTAATCTCCTATGTTTTATATTTGTGGTGCTAAATAAATTATATTGTATGTTTTGATTATTAAGTACAATTATTGTTTTTACATAATATAAGCCCTTATTTGTAATCATGTATTAACTATATCTTATTTAATCATATTTTGTATCATTTTAGCTGCATATGGGTTTTAAAGGATGTCAGTCCTGTCCAGTCTATGTCAGTCCTAACGCATCGTACTGTATAATATCAGAATTCCTAATTAACAATACGTTTAAACCGCCATTTATATTGTTCATTGCTGTCTGTGTAATTTTCTTTCTTCAATCTGTACACAGTAAGGCGTATTTAATTCACTCATTCAATCGAGAAATCTTACTAAATAGATACTAAAGAACTACAGATATAATTTATCCTCACAATGCCAAATGTTCTTTGAATAAAATCATATAATTATGATTGCTTTAACAAAGGAAACGTCGCCACTCGTGTCGGTTTTGAAAACCGCATGGAAATAACTCTAATTAAAAATACAATTAAAACCACAACAAAACGAGAGTTTCTTTTATCTACTTTAATAAGTGGGCACTTGAGGTTGGGGATTAATTCGGCTTATTATTAAGTGGAGTTTTTAAAACATGATAATTGGGAGAATAATGAAACGTTTGGAGTTAAGTAGTGTATTGAGAACGAGATGCTCGTTTGCAACCTGATGGTGAGAGGCTACTGCAATCAGTTTGCCTCAAAGTTCCGCGTTCTTCACATCCTGCATTTTTATTAGGGTCTAGCCAATTCTCGCGGTTTCACCTGCGTATTGTTATATATTCATTTATGTATGGCGCTATTGCAAACCTTTGCATTAGCGTCAGCATAAAGACAATAGTTAGGTCAATAGTAATTCGCTTTCAAAATCAGTCTTCTGAATCCCGAACTACTAAGTACAACTTTATAAAATTGTTTTAATTTGTGCATTAAATTTATTTTTTTTTAAACTATTTTTCCATTCGCCGGATAACAGTATGTTACTTCTGATCCCGTGAAAATTCTTGGATGTAGCTGTTTGATTCAGTAGTTTTTGCGTGAAAGAGTCAAGCAGAAAGAATTTTTTGTCCCGGAATTTCCAGGGATTAAAAGTCACGCGGGTGAAGTGTGGTGTAGATCAGCCACAAGGTAAAGCATCAGCCACAATAACGTGGTATGAAAGGTAAACAAAGGTTCAGACGAACTTTACGTCAGCGTGTTGTACCAAGTTCGCTCTAGAGAAATTATAAACCCCACGGAAGGTCTAATTATCATTAAAAATTGTATAAAGTTTACATGACTAAAAATATATGCCATTCCATTCCATTTTATTAATTTAAAGAGGTAGTGTCACCAGAAAACTGTATGTTATTATTTACTAATTTCCTTTTCCTTTCCTTTATTCATATTCATATTAATTGATTTATTACAACGCACCTTCGACACTTTGTTATTACGAAGGTCTATCGACGACGACCATTGTACGCATAAAATATGTTATAACAAAAAATGTAACCAAAAGCTGAAAATTCAATACACAATATGAACATTTAATTTATTTCATTAAAACCTTTGACAACAAGTGTTAATAATACTACTTGGTTGTGTAATTCGTACCTACGTACAATTTACCGGAGGGCACGGTGTACGTACACACATTTAAATAAATATACTAGAAGGACACTATATAATATTGGTATTGGGAAAAATAATATACTATTCATAAGCATTAGCATAATATTGCTTCTGTGTCATTTTAATTTCGTGACAATATTCAAATTCAAATTCAAATTCAAATTCAAATTCAAATTCAAATTCAAATTCAAATTCAAATTCAAATTCAAATATCTTTATTTGCTGAATGTAGTTACAAAAGATGTCGAGTGGTTAAGTAAGTCTTACACATTCTGCCTGTTAGTTAGGCATGCAAATGTTCATTATATAATTAAAATTAAAATTAATATATAATAAATAAAAATGGATGATCAACTATTTTCAACAGAAACTGAAGACTTACTTGAATGTTTCCCGCGGAGTATATAAGTTTTTTTTGGGTTTTTTACTATGCATTGTATAATAGTTAAATCGAGAGAATTATTAAAATAAACAAACATCTTAAATATTACATAAGAGGTACGAATTTCAACTATGTCGAGTGATTGGACGTTTTTACTAATTATGTGTACTAGTAGTAGTATTTTTATTTATTATCGAGCTATTTATTTTAATTGCGTCTTCTAAAGTTTTAAAAAGTGTATCAATAGTGTAAAATCGGGCAGAAATTACTGATGAACACATTTGTATAGGGATTAAATGTTTGTTAAAGAGTCGTTAGGCAACAACAACGTATGCCTCGTTTTAAAAAATAAAAATGATACATTTATATCTTTGCACTTTAACTTGCCTCTTACAATACCATTTACTGTTCTAATGGGTTGCCTGGAAAATATCACTTTAGAGCGATAAGGCCGCCTTTTGCGTTGACTGTTTCTTCTTGTTGTCAACACTCAAAGTGCAATAAATGATTCATTAATATCCGTTCCATCAGCTATATATCTTTGTCTGAACAAATGTTTCACTGATGTCCGATCACCGTTTTGTACTTCATTCAAAGCCTTTAATAAAACCTTACGAGAAATTTGATGAATTTTTTACACGTTTAATAATGCGCTTTTTTAAAGCTCATGTTGTAATGTGGTATGAGACTTTTCTATTTTTCTCAATCTTGCCATCATTTTCTAAATGCCATGTCATCCATAAAGTAAACATAAAAATATTAAAAATTTAAGAAAGAAAGTTTCCTTCTATTTTCGTACACTATTTAACAAGGTTAGCTAGAATAAAGTATGTTGATTTGACAAATTATATAAGAAACTTAATTGTGCTAATCATCGAAATAAATATCTAAATGACGTAAAGGAATATTTATCCTACAAATATATATGGTTATAAACATGGTCATGAAAAATAATTACTAACCAGCTGATTTTTTGTGTGTTCCAGGAATCCTGTACTACTAATGTTTATTTTATGTTCGAAGCTCGGTTAATGTCAGTTCCTTCGGTCTTTAGCCTAGCGGTCGTAGTCTAAACTTAAGTATAAGAATGTATGTATTAGAATTATGGAAGATATTATATTGCCGTTAATCCTTTAAAATTTGATATGCCATTTTAATTTTTCTTGACCCAATAGATAAACATATATATTATATTCTTGAACAATTAACACTACGCTATCTAGTTCGAAACTAAGCAAAGCTTGTACTATTGAAACTGGATAACGGATTTACATGTAGATAGATAAAAACCCAGACAATAAAAAATTACAATGTTTTACACATCATATTATATATCTACTCGTGGGGATCGAACCCGCACCTTTCGGCGCCATAGACCATTGCCACATCCACTGCGCCTATTGGCCCGTCTTCAATTGATATTTCCTTATTTACTTACTTTCTGAATAATATTATTGAAAATGTAATGTCGTTAAAAAATTAAAGATTGAAGAGCAGGTGATTCTAATGCTCCATTGCTTGTTCTATAAAAAACAATCGGAACATTTAATTCAATAAAAGAAATGGAATTACACCGTATAAAGGAAATATACTAATACTCTAAATAGTTCCTCTTATGTTATAAAGATCGTAATCTGTTAAGTTATGCTAATGTTGAATAATTACAACCATTACGCCGATCAGGCCACACGTGCCAAGTGGAAAATACTTATTTGTATTTGTGTGGGTTCTGTATACTTTACTATTTTTTTGTTTTCGTTTTTTTTTTAAGTATAATTTTGTTTTTTGGAAATTAACATTTAGGAGGTAAAAGAAAATATAGGAGGGTATAACTTTGCTTCTGATCGAAAAAGTTATAAATTAAACCATATTCATATAAATTTAGATGTGCCTTATATTTATAATTTGTTAGTCCTGAAGATTCTTGAATGTTTTGTAATTCCGTGTGTTCCTTTAAGTTTTTGTTTCGTATAATTCGTAATTTTTAAAATAAAAATATTCTTTAAAACTAGAAACAATTAGTAGTTTTATTTTAAACATCATGTTTAAAGAACCCTAAATTTCATAGATTAATTTAAACACCCCTATTAAATACAATAAAATGTAAATATAGAATAAAACAAACAAATTATAAATGCATTAAGTAATCGTTCCGAACATTAAAATTCTGTTGTAATTTATCAAGAAACCAGCCTTCCCCTTTCTCTAGTATACCTTACCAATTTATTTCTACCGTTAATTAAGGAAATGTTATGCAATTATGATCCGTATTCTAAAGCAATATAAGTCATAGATCAGTATAAAGGTTTTTATGGTTTTGGGTTAAAAATAATTGGCGTTAAGTGTTTAGTTATAATGGAAGGTAAGTAGATAGCATCCGTATATGCGCGCAATTATCACGTATTGTACAGACACAAAGCGTTTGCGTCCCAACAAATGCCCAATTAAGGTAATGATAGAATTCTTGTAATTATAGGCAATTGCTGGCATGTGAATTTTATATGAATTTTGGGGTTTCCAACATTCACTGGTAAAAGAGGTATTGCGAAACTTACGCCTTATACATTGATCAACGAATAAAAAAGTGTCTTTTTCGATTAATCATTATTTTAATTGTATCTGAAATAAGTAACTTCGTATTTGAAAATATTTTCTCATGATGATTAATTTCTATTACCTACATATTATTAAATATTTTGAATGGATATAAAAGTAAGGGATTAAAAAAATAACTAACAAAAATATTTATCTGCAAGATTTTAGCTTTAAATTTATAATGCATAAAATAAACTGATGAAAGGTTACATCTTTGGAATATAATTAATTAAGATCATTACACTAAATTGGGATTTGTAGTATGTTTACGTTTTAACAGGAATTGGGTCACGCTCGCAGCGGGGTTAGTGTTATTATACGAATGCCGTGTTTATAAGAGCACAATACAAAACTACTCACATAATAATTTAAGTAAACCCACACATTGACGGTAGAAACATTACTCTCTACTGCACTCTGAGTGTACTCTTATGGGCGACGGTAACTACCATCTTACTTATGGTAAGTACCATCAGGTGGATCGCTTGCTCGTTTGCCCCCCTCTTCTATAAAAAAACTCTTCGTACCAATTCGTATCCATACCCAAACATCGAAATCATTATTAATTATAACATTCATCATGAAAGCCCATAGAGGTGCACTCTATTCTTTACTGTCATAGTTCGATGAGACGAAAAACCAAGACATCAAACGTAGGACCAACGTGTGATACCACAAACTTCTTGACTACAAGTGAAATTGTAACAAGAAAATGCATTTACTTCGACTTAAATTCAAACAGGTCAAATTTAAGGTCCACCAATCAAACAAACGAAGCAGAACAAAGAATTAAACACGTATACAAGTTCAAATTATACCTTTACAATACACTTTTATAATTAAAATGTATCAAAAAGAAGTAATAAAATCTGTACACGTGCGATTACAAAGATAATTAGAGGCCTTTACTCTAAATAGACCAAGGTCAGGACACGTGTACCCTTTTAATGACGCCATAACCATAAGTACTGGATGTTTATTTTCATTGGATAATTAATTGCTTCGTTAGTTGCTTTTGGTGTTTAATTTTCATTAAACATCGATGTACTTGTGAGGCATACAAGACAAACTTTGATTTTAATAATCGATATTTTCTTAAAAACTATTATTATAAATTTAAGTTAGAATTAAATTGCTTATTAGCCAACACGGCTAGATTGCAATATAAAAGAGGACTTCTCATGAGAAAAAGAAAAACATAACTGATATTTCATTATTGTAATCGGTTGGATTGTTTTCCTTTTTCTACTTGAATCAAAATCATGACTACCGACATTGTAGAATACTTCTTGATGGAATTGCATATAATTTTTATTTGAAGAAATACACATTTTATGAAATTAGAATTTTAACTATATGACGATGATGTAACCATGTACGAAACCGGTCGTGTTTAAATAAATAATTACTGTAAAAAGTGGTAATATATTGGAATTGAAAAAAAAAGCATTTCTGTTCAAATAAAAGTGATATCATAGAGGTGTTTCGCTTTTGAATGATACAGTTGAAAGTTGCCTTCTTCACAAGCACACTCGCTCTGATCCTGTCACCTAAATTTTTGTTGTTATATCATCCTTATTAAATACTACTTATTTATTCTATTCTTTTGTATCGAATTAATTGATATAGTTTTGTATTATGTTGTATTTATTTTATGTATTGTACTAATTTTTTTCAAATACTATACTATACTCTGTGTTGTGCACCATCTTTGCCTTCTTTGACCACCTTCTTCTCTTTTTTTATGTAACAGCGGGCAAGTGGAGCATGCGATTCACCTGATGTTATGTGACTTACCGCAGCCCATGAACATCGACAACACAAAACTGTCGCAGGTGCCTTGCCAGCTTGAAAGAAGGGGAGGAGATTAAAGGAGAGAATTAATAATAAGAAGTTGGGAGAGGTCCAGAACAGGACGGGAGAGGAATGGTATGGGAATACAGGCTAGGTCTTCTTCGTTCTGTCTATCTCTAACCACAGATTCCCTCGGAGAGAAAATTTATTTTTATTTATTTATAAACATATTTTATTTTGTCTTGCAAGTTACATAAATACAACTACACCAGTCTTAAAAACCATCACTGGTAAGTAAGGTAAAGTTCCCGTTGAAAAATACATGTAATCTCCGAAACAGAAACGCAGAAATATTTATAGAGTACCGTTTTAAAGTCAGAATTCACACAAATTATCCACCAAATTCGTAAGTACTTAAATTCAATTGTGAGTTTTATTTGGCACACAATTACTGTTTTGGTTGCCAGTCAAATTAACGACTCTGACCTGCCCATGTGACGGCCGTAATGATTGTTTCTTTTAATTCCATATAATACCTGCAGTTTTTACGAATTTTGAATTTAAACTTTATATTGATTTATAATGAAATGTAAAAAGTTGAATTGACATTAATTAATCTTTACGAAATGTGACATTGATTCATTCTTGCATCATCAGTCTATTCCTTTGGTTAGACATTTTCTTACACATTTATTTATAAGAGTATTTTTAACTTTTTCATCGCGCAATTTAGCCGCTAAAAATGCTAAACTAAGAATTATTACACTTGATACTTGATAGTGAGAATTTAAGCCTGCTTTAAAATGTATAAGGTACCAGAAAATATATAAGGTTAAAATATACTCAGTGATAAGGTTTATAGACTCAATTGGTGCAGTGGATAACATCTTTAGTATCAGATGTTGCGGGTTCGATCCCCACGGGTAAACATCTATGTGTGATGGATTTTTGTTGTCTAATATCGCGGTATTCAATCTATTGTAGGTATGTATACCAACAAGATGACGTTGGGTCAAGATGGCGTTGTGTTTATTGACACAAAATTATTTTTATTTTTGGACCAATGTTTGTCACTTTCAATTTCCTTAAAATCCTTGTTCTATTAATCAGAACATTTTCGAAATTATTGCATCACGCATCAAGGGAAGTGAATACTCATTAATAGATTTTAAAACATCGCATCCCAAAAACCTGGTCCAAAGTTCTTTCTAAAAAATTGAACTATTGAACGTTATCACAATGTAACGTTATTTAGTTATAGCACAGCAATATAACGATATTCCTTTGTTATTTTGACACAGGAAGTTGTTAAAGCAATTAAGCGGTGCACGGCTTCTGCTATTATCTCGGAGTGACGTGTTAATATCGATAGTGATGGGACGCACGACATATTTTTTTTTATTTTTAGGTAGAATAACTTTTTAAAATGTCTTACTTGAGTAATATTGTTCAAAAACTGCAGTATGACAGGTGTTTTTCTATATAATTGATTAATATATTAGAAAACAGGTTAATAGATACAAAAAAAAAATGTACAGAATCGTTGTCGTTGATATTTTTAAGATTTCAATAAATTACGATTAAATTTCACATTTCATTTTGATTCTATTTCTTTTCATTCTTATTACTCTATTATATGATAATTTAGATTCATCACAATGCGTCTGCCAAAATCATTATAAGCTCTGTAATAATCAAGGAATAAAAAAGGTTTAAAATACATTCTCTTTCACTACATAACTAATACAAAAAGAAGAGTCCACATTAGTACGAACTGATAAATCTACACAATGTTCGCTCAATTTTCAATAACCGATAATAAATCGATTTTATCACATCCAAAAATAATTGATTTGTTTGAACGAGTTACGCTTTCACGTCACTACTGACATCTCAAATTATATCGGTTCTTTAATTTTCAATCATCAGTGACCGAATGAAAGCTACCGTTCGCTCACAATGCACTCTCATATACTATGGACATAATTGATAGTCATACAACCAACAATAGTAAAATCATCAATGCGAACTATACAAAAATTAACCCTATTTATAACTCCATAAAGTCTATTTTTAATTTGTAATTGTGGAGGTATTCAAAAATTATAACTGAACATAAGTTGCGTGGCTCCCGTACTTACACTAGTCTAATTTCTTAGCAGTTATTATTGTTTCTCATGATTAAATTTCTTTTTTGTCCGCAATACAGTCACGGAGTGTGTTTTACGTGGGACGTTTTGTTTGGAATCATATCAAGTAATTTGGTGATTATGTTTTTGTTTAGGATTTGGAACGCTTCGGAAACGTCACTTCTCATTGTGTATTACTTAACACGATTGTTGTTGTACCAGAGAATACAGGATTGAGTTATTGAATACGATACTCAAAAATAGGACTTGTTGGAAATTGGGCGAAATATTGAAAAGGACAGTAGAGCATAATATAAATACCTGATTAATCTTATAATAATTTTCTTTTCAAATGTATATACTCGTAGTAACCGAATGCTTTAACAGAATGAAAATACTCTTTGCATACTTATTCAAGATATGTTTTCTTCCCGTCTATGTCACTCATCAAGTTTTCCCTTCACAATGGCCAGAGAGGGCCGTTGTCATATAATTTCTAAGTTACAGCCAGCGGACAGTATTACTGATTTGGTGTTTAATAAATTATTATGTTACCAAGAAGTCAAGCTTTCAATCCCAGAGCCAAATCACCGCACAATTTCGTCATATTATTCAAATTACGCCGCAAATTTTAAAAACAATCTCCCATTTCTCGGAGTCATTTCTCTCAATGGCTGCCGGCGTTCATTTCGTTTCTTCCATTCGCTTATCCAGACGTAATTAAAGACGCGGGTAGGTGTAAAAAAGTTAAAGTAATGACATTTTAATTGTCTGCGTGATTACGTCGTTGGTGCGGTCTGTCGCGTAGCATCATCCTGTTATTACGAATAATTGCATTACGCTTCGTTACAGAAGAAAAAAGTGGAGTTTAATTGGCAGGTTAGCCTTTTGTTCACGCCTAGCACGTGTTGATTCTCACGCTGTCGGCTCCGTATCGATGCGTTGTTTTTAATTTGCGAATGTTTGAAGTGAATTTTATGTGCGCGGAATTATGAACGTTTTGAAGTCACAGATATCAGAAGATATAGATGAGACATAGTAATGAAGATATATTTCTCGTTACAAAAAAATGGATTTTATTCGCAGATTAGTATTTTGTTATGTTGTCACTCTTAGCGCGTGTTAATTATCACGCTGTCAGATCGGTATCGTTATGAGTTGTTGTGCATTTGCGTATGTTGGCTATTCAGTTTAATATGCAGTGAATGCCTGTTGAGTTAAAGCTATAAGAAGGAATAGATAGGACATGAGGTTTAGACGAAAATAGCCTAACTATTAAAAAACTAACTCTCTGAAGAGAACCTTAGTGGTTGAAGCAAAGGTTTTAGGATTTAATTGTAATTTTACAAAACAGCTATTGTATATTTTCTTTCTGGATCCTTGTACTCTGAAGCCCAAGAGACAGACGTAAGTTTAGTTTGGGTCTCACCAGTCCGTCTACGTAAACTTGTGGTATATGTTAAGTTATACCTTTCTGTAACTCTTGAAATATCTTATCTATATATATAAAACAAAGACGGGTTTGTTACAACACTTATTACTCGAGATCTGCTTGACCAATTCGCGATAGATTAGGACCAGGAGAATAACATAGGATATTTCTAATCCCGAAAATTCCACGGGAACGGACTATATACGCAATAAAAACAATTTATATTTTTTTTTTAGTTTTAATATTTCCCGTAGTGTCAACTTTACCACTACCCTGCTTCTACAGTTAGTTTAATAATCCTCATTGTTAACCCATTCTTACACCATTATTGAGAATAATCCTTCGCGTCATAATACAGGAAAAATTATAGGTTCACACATAATTGGCCCACGAGTGTCACTTAACGACATCTGTTTGTGAGACTAACGACGTGCGGTGAGAAATGTACCCTCTGCTTGTACCTGTGACGTAATTGTTTTGCTTTTATTCCTATGCGCTATTTCACAAAATTTTAATTTTGAGAAAATTTGAAGTGGCTCTTAACAATTTTACAAGGGACTATTGATAATCGTGACTATAATATAAAACCCTATAACTAATATCTTGACGCTACTTACGATTGTTGGAAAGTCACAATTTATTTCTATAAATTTTATAATTAAATCCTTATTGTGCTTTCAGAAAACTTATCGTCTGTAAGTTAAGTATACTTCTTAAACGTGGTGACCAGTAAAAGTAAAAAAAAAAACAATTGTTGGCTATTTCTCTTTGCATTGAAAATTTATTAAACAATTGAAATCTTACATTTAAATTTAATGAACCAAGCTAGCAAGGGAAAACTATGCAGTACGGTGATTGAGACCTGCATTCAAATAAATTCTTCTCCTGCTTTCCATTTCTAAATCCTTTCACAAACGCCTCCAACACCTGTAACACCAAAATATGTGTGCAGGAGATCAGCTTGTTGTGGTAGTTGCTTCACATCAGGACAACCACATGCTCTCTTGCCTGCATCTGACACAAAGAAAACTATTATCACGTAATATGCACTCGTACATAAGTATCATGCCTGTACCATGAACATATTAATCTCTTAGCAAATACACCCAATCGTTTACACTAGTAATTAACCGATGTCATCTTGAAGGGTTTGACACTGTTAGTATAGTTTGTACGTGATCAAATTATGACGAATTAGCAATTATTATATTTAGTAAGATGCTTAGAAAACAACAAGAAGCGTGTTCCTTGGTCGCCAAAAATTAAAAAATAATAACTTTTTATAGCTAAAAGTTACTCCATACACTCACAGCTTTACACTAGAAAAAGAGCACAATTATTTTATACTTTTAGCTAGTCCAGATACAGAGATCTATACAAGATTAGGAATATACAATTTATTAAAATTTTTGGCAAATGGATTTATTCATAAAATCAATCAAATAAAACAAGATTGAATTAGTTACAAAATTACTGCTACTCCCTTCTCGCTAACCCTGAAGTGGGTATTGACCTCCTAAAATGGTTTACATATCTATGGAAAACCTGAGGCATTTGAAAATATACTTAGTAAATGAAAAACGAGTAAGATAATTAATAAATAAACATACAATCTACACGACTAATTAGCAACTATTTATCTAAAACAAACAGGAAATGAATTTGAATAAAAATTCAATAAAACGTCGATAGTTTCTTTCCCATACAATGTCAAATTAAAAACACTCAAATCTCGAAAATACAAACAAACCTTGTTATTCGTTCTCATAGCAAAACATTAGCTAATGAGTCAACGAACAATAAATGGCCGGACATCAGACTAATTCGCAAACTTTTTTATATTTCGTGGATCGCGGCTATTAATATGGCAGTGTTTAATATCTGACATCTGTTACAAAAACTTTTATTATAAGAGTAATCCGATGCACACACGTGAATTTCCCCGCAAGAAACTCACACATAGGAACGCCACTTAGTTTAGTAGTCTTGGGGATGGGCTGGGGTAAGTAGCTGCGAGAGGTAATGAAGGATGCAAGTTGCTTACTAAATATTATAATTGAAAAATATATGACTAAATTTATATTATAACAGAACTTTTTCGTAGGGCGTATTCCCATCCAATTCCACTCCTATTTGTTCATATTCATTTTTCCTTAAGCTTGCTTGTATGCATATTATTACTGGTGTCGAGCGTGTCCTGGCTGCTTAACATCAGGTAGGCTGCATGCCCTATTGCCTGCTACTGTAACAAAATAAGCAATTCATGGCTTTTCATTATTTTTAATTGAAGGTTCGTCTAACACTTAATATGCGTAAAGTTTTTGCAGTGCTTAAATGAAACATGAAATTTTTTGCCATTTCAGTTGTTTCACGGCACGATTTTATGCCACTGAAGAATACCTCATTTAGCCTCTAGTTACGCTTACGTGAAAATCAACAAAAAATAAAACTGGCATACTGAAAGGAAACATCAGACACAAATTCTTCATTTAAAAATCAAACTATAAATCACCCATACGTACTCTTTTTATATTTTAACAATATTTCTTCAATTCTTTTCCAGCTCTTGCATTGTTCCTCGAAACCTACGTTATGCCACTAACATACCCCACGCGTCTCACCGCCCGCCGGCGCCCACTCTCATCTAGTTCTTAATTAGTTAGCTTATGTAACGAAAGATGGTCTCATTTAGATAACACTGAAACTTAGTCTAACTCGCTACTTAGCGTTAACGCCTTTAACTTACCCGTGGCGAAGTTAATTAGCAAAGTTCCCACTTTATGACGAGCAGGTGGCCTTTGTACTAAAGTTATAATTGAATCCGAGGTTTTATCTTTTTGTACTGATTAGGATAAACAAGTCTTAAGGTTACTAGGTTTCTCATAGTACGAATTTAATACAAGTGTAAAAATTGTGGGTGGGAAATTTTCGTTCATCCCGATGTTGTCAGGAGAGGTGCATACAACATTTTTATTCTCATTTCATAAAAAAATATAGTTATATCAATTTCTACCAGTTTTTCATTGTAGCATTCAGCAATCATTGCATTTTTCATTTATTGATCTGATTGAATTTTACTTTGAAAGAGTTGATTTTCTTACCAAAAAAGCATTATTCTACTTTAAATGTATCTCATGTGGCTTTGATGCCCTCCAATTTAACTAACTATGAATAAATAAATACGATGGTACTAGTTTTACCAAATTTTCTTCGGTTTCAGATTCTTAATACTTGAATGAATCATGCAAGTGTACTACGATTTTTGCATTCCTATCATATTGTTATGGTACGGGAATAAACCACAACATGGCACTATAATAATTTATAAACTGAACCATATTATAGATCATCATAATTGTTTTTAAAGTACCTACACATAAACTGCTGACTAAAAATAGAGAAACATTTTCAAAATCGTTCAATCAACAGGCTTTTCATTTAATATTTATTGTCTACGATGAAAATTAAACCGATTAAGCAAATGATCCTAAAATAAGACCGCTATCAAATACCAGGGCGACAGCAGATTGTGGAGATGGTCGCGATGCCTTAATCAAGAAACTTTCTTCCATCGATTTACAAGATTAATACCAATTCTAATCGAGTTTTCTCTCATTAAGTTACCGATCCCTCTTTATTATAGTGGAATAATACTGCGGGGTAATATCGTGGTATAGTTACTTAATCAATTCCTTTGTTGGTTGAATCGACCCCCGTGGGTGGGGTTGATTAAGAAGAATATTGCTTGATTACACCCTTGAAGTATGACGCTCGCAGATCTTGTAGTGAGAAACTACTAGATCAGACATCGTTGACAATCATGGTTGTATGAAATGGGTAAATTAAGATAAAGCTTCTATGACTTAAGAATTAAGTGTACTATTATAAGAAAAGTAATCCACTAAACTATTTAAGATTATATTATTAAATTCGATTTTTTTGATCCAAAAAAGTTTGAAACTTAGTGTAAAAACAATTCATTAATTGCAGTAATGAAATTATATTTTTGCTTTAATTTATTTTTGGCAAACGAAATTGTTGAATGTAACTAATAATAATAATATGTAGATGAGGTAGTATATTAAATTTGAATATGTAGATGCTATCGATTTTATTAGTTGTTTGTATGTCTACCACCTGTCTACTACACTAAAGCGTGTGTTACACTTTCAAATGAAAATCAATTATTTTGATCAATAACTGTTCCCATAAAATTTTAGACCAATAACCTTAATTTAAATCTTTACTTTGTTTGCTTAGGAATCCATTCGATTAGCATTTTGTTCTATTAGATATTATGTTTGACGTTAAAATAATTAACTAGTATATTATACATTAAATTATCAATTGTTGAATGATATATCTATAACAAAATTTCATTTGACAACCATATTTGGTTTCATACTACCCTACCCATTCATTACTACCCTACAATTTCATTTTTCAGAGTCTCTTCCATGTCTCTAGAGCGGTACATTGTCTTAGCTTATCGGATATTTGTCGTCATTCCTATGTATGTGTGCCCTAATGAATATGTCTCCACCGATGACTCGATGCTTATCCGAGAACTAATATTGTCGATTTAGCCGGTATTGCAAAATGAATGTATTCGATTACTGACAATTGTATTCGATATCGATATCATGTTTTGTGTCTGTGGTCGTTACAATATAAGTAATTTGTTTGTTAGAATCTTTATAAAACTTTACTTGTAGGACGTTTCCAACACTAAGCTATCATTATTGCTCTATGCATTACTATAATAATTTTTGGTCAAAGTTCAATTCTCATTTTAAGTAATTAAATTAGAAACATTGTTCTGTAATATATTTTAATCTAAATATATAAAACTCAAAGGTGCCTGACTGACTGACATAGTGATCTATCAACGCACAGCCCAAATAAGTGGAAAGATCAGGCTGAAATTTGGCATGCAGGTACATGTAATGACGTAGGCATCCGCTAAGAAAGGATTTTAGATCAAATCCCAAGGGCACGGGGAAAACAGACACGTGGGTAAAACCGCGGGACACAGCTAGTGTATAATAAAATATGTAAATAGCATTTACTCTTTCCTCAGTTTCATTCAGGCCCTTTTCTTTATCAATCACTATTTCATATCATTATTTATTATTAGTAATTTATGCCTAAGAATTACATTATTGCGTCACAGCTAAACCGATCTATGAATATTACCTCTAATTATTCAGAGAAAAACAAAAGCATAGCACTCACAAAGCTTGCTAAATGTTCGTTCAGATTACGTCGATCTCTTTTGTAGTCTTATCTCATAGCTGAGAAATCTCGCTAACGACGTCCACTCATCTCAAGCGACACAATGGCCGACGAATTGAAACTCGGGTTAGACAAAGCCAATATGTGGGGACGCTGAAAAGGCGCAAATCGCCCTTAACGATTGAGGGCTTTCCGTGATAATTCCGTGCTCATTTCTTGGTGTTTGTGTTGCTTGACTTTTCGACAAAACATTGCACTTTTTGTTTGGTTAGGCGAGAGTTGAAATGAGAAGTGTTAGGATTTTCAATTGGCGTATCAATAATAATTCCTTTTTCAGCTTATGTGAGTATAGATCTCTTTTAGTATTTTACGTTAGTTATCTATTTTATTTCTTATACTTAATTTAAAATTGACAAAGTTACTATGTAGGGGGCTCTAATCTGCAAATCGCGCTTAAAAATTAGTGGTAATAATTGGTGTTTGTGTAATTGACTTGAATTTGAAAACAAAAAAAAAACAAACAAACAAAAAAGTGTTGTCCACTTTTCGTTTAAATGTGGTCACCCGAGTTAACCTAAGAAATGTTAGGATATTGGTTTTCCATAATTAATCCTCTCTTTAAACCCTTCCTTCAAGCCGGCAAAGTATCTGCGACATTGTGATGTTGTTGATGTTCATGGCTGCGGTCAGTCACTTAACATCACGTGAACCGCATGATCCTCTTGCCTGGTGTAACATAAAAAAAATACACTTCACGTAACTAAATAACTTTTGGAATATCATAAAATTTACAACACTAGACCACTCCCACGCATGCACAGTTGCTCCCAAGTTCCCCTTAAAGATGAAATTTACAGAAATCATTCTTTGCTTGGCTGCTTAAAAGAATTCCATTGTTCATTCCTATAAGCTTCTGTAGTTTACTGTTGATGATGATGAATCAGTCAGACAAGGCGTACATTTTATATACATGCATAAATATTTTGTATTATTGAACTGATATTCATCTTATACCAACAATTTATATATGAGACATTTTAAACCAATATTTTGACCATCAACTTCTTTAAGTCCTATAATAAAGTTGACCATATTTCTTGCGAATGTTTCTTAGTTATTTGCGATTTTATCCGTTATTACTTCATTTCAATCAACCTCGATCTGATAAAAAATCATTACAAGTCGACGTCGCGGCCTCGACTCAATAATTAAAGTGTTATTAGCGAAATTAAAATAATCGTAATTACATCGTGGGCGACCGAAATCCGTGGAAGGCTAATGAGAAATAAATTGTCGTCGGAGTAATTAGTGGTGCTCATTGAAACTAAGCGTGACATGTAGCTTGAGGTTTATTTTAATATTCTTTGAGGCGCATTCCCATTGTAGTTTGTATTGTAATGCATTTTTGTATGGAAGAAGAAAACGTTACGAATTCACTTCTAATACGTAGTTAATCTTGGATCTGATGCTTCCAATAGTGATTAAATAAAAATAATTTCACTCGAAAGTGTGATTTTGTGTTTCATTTTTTATTTTCGTAATGTATATCCTTTAACATCTTTTTTTACATAACTATTATATTAAATCGTTTTCATTGATGATTATTTGATGAAAAACCTCCGACTCTCTTTATATCCACAATCTCTGAAGCAACAATTCTAAAATCTTATGGGTACTTTTAATTAGTTCTGAATACACTTTTTATTTTATGATTAATTTATTTCATAATAAATTATAATAATTTGTATTTCAAATGAAACATATGATGTAAACGGGAAAAAGTTTTGAGTCAAAATAACATGTTTATTCAAATAATAAAACCGGAGGTTGTCAATGGAAACACCGCTTAGGGGAATAGTTATTAAAATGTTTAATTACAGGAACGGTAAGCGGACGTAATCATTGAGTCAGTGTGCGCTACGGTTTATCTAAACATTATAATTATGGATTATTATATATAAGTGTACCGCCATTACGTATAATTAACAAACAAAAACTTATCAAGGCTGTCTTTTGTTACTACCGGCTGGATGACGTTGTATTATTGTTTTATTTAAAAAAATGGGCCTTGATATTTACTATGATCTTGTTAAGGAAAAATAATATACCGATATGCCTTCATACTCTGAATTAGAGATCTTGGTTTAATTTATAGAAGACCTTCTTTAGAAGAAGATTTCTTAACTGACTTAGTAAGTAACATTTGCAATCAAATCTTTAAAATCTGTTTTTATAAAACATAGACTAAACCCAATGAACAGAACGAATGACTTCGAAAGGTTTGAATGTTAAACCGTAGTATATACCAACATGATCAGATGTATTGTTAGTTTTTGATTGAAATACATTTTCAATATATATAATAAAAGTTAGTGGATAGACTGGATCATGAATTCCCAAAACTGGTTGCAATAATATCAAGGTAAGAAAGAATTAATAAATAATGGAAACATTGTAAATAAAGTCTGTCATCAAATATCTTAAGATGAATTCGATAACGACACTATATAAAACAATGATTAAAACACATGAGAACGATCGTATAGCTACTAAAAATATTAATATTAAAGGAATACAATTCAAAATACAAAGAAGTTCAGAACAATAGAAATGCAAGCATGTAGTACATGTATTAATTTATATATTATCTGTATTGTATGTTTCATCAGCTAGATAACATTAATTGCATCCCTGTTATTATATACAATTTTTCATTGAATCGTTTGAACAATGTGTCGAATCAAGGTAATTACGGTGCATTACTGATGCCCATACAATGCGAATAATTATCGCTGAAATAGGGACTCGAATAGACAGGATGGACAAAAAATTGTCGCATTCAGTTTTATATAATTGTACATCCCGAGTGAAGTATGAACGTGGATGTGATACCAATTAGGTTTTTAGTGACGATTGTTACTGATGTAAATCCTCAACAATGATAATTGTCAACAGAATTTTGAACATAACGTTTGCGTGTTATTTCTTAGCTTAGTGTGTATGAATTAAAATTACCCTAAAAGTAGACTGATCATGCTAATATAAATATTCTACCGTGTACCCAAATGTATTAGGAACAAACATTTAAATATATTTTAGGATTTTCTTTAAGCATCTTTTGACCATAAACAATAAAATATCGGAATATTTGTGTATAGAATTTGGTATATTTTTGTTTATGAATATACATATATTATTATTAATTGTCAACTTTTTGTACCACGTTTTTAGCAAATTAATATTATTTTATTTTTGTTCAAAGTATATATTTTAGAAGAAAGGAAGAAATCTTGTGGGTCAGCCAATGTGACAGGGACCTTGACCAACCCCAAGGAGAAAAGGGAATAAGGAAAACATTGTTAGCACTAAACAAGGAAGGAAATAAAAGAGAATGAACATGGATCATACATTAACGAATCTATTTGTGTGAGAAATGATTAATTTATCTTTTTAGTAGGTGGTGTAAGATACATATTTTAAGTTTAATAATCCCAACAATAAAATAATGAAGGTAGTTTATAGTTCATGTAGGACTGCTCATTGTTTGCATATAAAATTACTGTTGTCTTTTATCTTCTCTTCTTATAATAATTACTTATAGGTTAGGAATTAGGATTAATCTTTTATTAATTACTATTTCTTACTTATAGGTTAGGAATTAGGATACCTACTATGTTACATCTACCATGTAACTTAGATTTATGATTGTTATTTCAAATTAACCAACCACTCCTACAAATCTTTAAAAATTCATTATTAGAGAATTCAGATTCAGAATATGCATTCGTATGCAAATGTGGAACAGAAATTCAAATTCCTTTTATTATGAAGCAAAAATATATAAACATTTGTATTCCATGTTGGAGCTTATTCGCTAAAACAATACGGAGACAAGCATATCGCATTAGTAGCGTCTGAAACAGAAAAGTTCGCATTCCGCGGAGATAACCCTAGCTCTGTCCATATTTCAGCACGGGCGTCGTGTCGATGACACGGCATTGTAAAATATCGACCACTGTTCGAGGTGCAAACAACTCACTAGGCACGCCTACAGGCTACTATCTCGACAAAAAAGAAAAACACGTCCCTGCAACACACTACGACGTAATATAGCACAATTTTTATCTCGCAGATTTATACCGGAGGACGGACGTGTGCAGGGTGCATGCCGCGTCTGTGTGCGTGCGTACGTACGGTGCCGAGATGCGAGAGAAAGTTTTGCATATGTGTAATGTTTCGAGATATACAGGTGACAGAGGCAATACGCGGTAGGCGGGGCCAAGGGAGGGGTGAGACCTATCGGAAAGAGATGGCCGACTCGCTATGATAATGATGTTATTGCTTTCTTGATGTTCGCTCTCCTTTAGTTTTATTATTTCTCGATCTACTTATAAGGCGATATAAACGTTAAGTGTGAGCGCTTATAAAATACTTTTATTGTGTCGTTACAGGCGAGGCGGGAATGCAAAAAGTAGATTACAGATTTAAGATTCCGTAGTATGCGTAGCCGAGTTGGTCCGCTGACGCCCGACGACGGCGATGCGTCACGTTATCCTACATCCATTTGTGGTTGCACATTCTCTTGGACAGCTATTGTTCATTCCCGGAAATAAATGAAATATTTTGAAAAAAAATAATGATCTTATTCGTCAGCCATATTAGAATAAAAAAATCAATGCCAACAAGTCTTTAATATTAAAACCTAAACGTAGCTTTATCTTAACCTTTTAATACCAGTAATAATTACAAGAAAAAGAAAAAATCAAAAACTTTAAAACATATTTTTAAAGATAAAATTAAACTCTACCCCTTAAACTAGGAAAATCTGGGAGCTTAATGAGAGACAGCCTTAAACTAATATTATAGTAATAATAATAAATCATTTATTTGCCTTCACAACTTACTCAAAACTAAGTAATAAAACGTTCTGAAGGACTAGAGTCTGAGATAGGTCTATGAATGTAAGCCTTATAATATAAAGGATCTGAAATAAAAAAATATATGGGTGATTCTACAAAAGTTGGGTAACTTTTGGACATATTTTGTTTAGTGTATATTTTATGTTGAATGTATACAAATTTGGGTTATTTCGATAGATAATCTAATCAATATAT